>JAFLJL010017463.1:0-32500 GCA_018398815.1 Conus ventricosus | reverse complement strand
TGATCCCCCCCTCCCCCCTCCCTCCCCTTACCTCCACCTCCACCCCAGTAATGGCTGGAGTGTACTGAAGTGTTCGTTCACTGACTGGAGTTTGACAAAGGCAGCCAGCTATCCATCACCGTCATCCCCAGTGACCGGAGTGTGTGGAAGTATTTGTTCACTGTCTGTTGTTTAACAAAGGCAGCAATCCGTCACTGTCATCTCCAATGGCTTCCTAGTTGGTCACCAACAGGCGGTGTCAAATCGTATAACTCTTCCTGTATTTTGTTCCTGTCCGCGCCATCGTTACGTCGCCGTCCATCCCTTCAGTATCGAAGCGCCACAGAACCAGACTCCCCTATCAATCTTTCCCCACGGACATGTTCTGTATTAGTGAGGAAAGACGTCACAGTGACACAAAATATGACGTGCCCCCCCCCCCCCCCCCCCCCCCACCCCCACCCCAACTAATCAGAGGCCGTTACTATTTGTGGTGCCTGGAAACAACATAGAGGCTGAACATTTTTCGGAAAGATTCCCTCTGTGGGTTTGTTAGGCCTTGAAGATGTTTGTCTCGTTCCTATCCAATATGGAGTGGACTTAAAGCGTAAAGCAGCTGGATTTTAAACTCTAGATTGTTTAAATTGTCTCACTCTCGTCGTTGTTTTTGAACTCTCGGTAAAATTGATTCTTCGTATTCGCGCTAAGAGATTCGACCCTTTCTGTTAACTTCCTTTAAATCGGAAGGACCAGGCTTCAGCGTTCATCTGTTGAACCCCCCCCCCCCCCCCCGCCCCCAAGATATCCTCATTTGAAAAAACCGTGCATGTAAATATCTAAATAGAGAGAGAGAGAGAGAGGAGAGAGAGAGAGAGAGAGAGAGAGAGAGAGAGAGAGAGAATACAAACAAAAAGATAATGGTGATAGTGATGATGATGATGATGATGATGAGGACGACGACGACGATGATGATGATGATGATGATGCTGGCACAGTGGAATGGGGTTTGATACCAGTGCAGGAGGGAACCAAACCCCGGGGCCTTCAACACGGAAGTCTGTACCTTACCCACTCAGCCGACCAGCCGGTCCTCCTCGACCTGGGTGTGACTGTTCCAGCTTGACCAGTGGTTTTGTAGTTGAGGTCAATTTTCTCGCCTGCTTGCAGCACGGACGGAGCCTGGCGGTCGGCCGAACTACAAACAGCTAACGGACCTTGCCTGGTACCATCCACAAGGCGCACAGCCTGGAAGTGCTCTTTCCTTTTGGCCGCCAGCATCGAGGTCAGGCGGCGTTACCAAACCATCTCACACACCGCTCTCTTACTCCGCGCATGCATGTATTGAGTGAGTCCGGCGTCGCGGATATTATACGACACGGGTAAGAGTGATGGTTAGTTAAAGCGCAGACTGTCGCAATCCCGCGATTTAATAATAATAATAATAATAATAATGAATACTTATATAGCGCCTATTCTCGGCTAGAGGCCAAGCTCAAAGCACTTTACAATCAACACTCGTTTACACAACGGGCTGCCTACCTGGGTAGTGCCGACTGAAGAGCTGCCAGCTGGCGCTTCATTCAGTCGTTTCCCGTGTCATCCAGTCAGTATCGTTCAATATCGATCACTCATTTTCCATACTTCCTTCATTCTTTCCATTTCTCACGCAGGGTGCATGCTATGTGTAACGTGTCATCCATACCAACGGCCAAACTGGCCTACTCTTCCGAAAGTTGGTGATGGGATTTTACGTGTGTGCAAGATGTTATGCGTGCGTTCACACACGGAACCTCGGTTTATAGTCTCATTCGAAGGACTGTATGGGAAATGAAGTCAGAACCAATGTTAACTCCGAGGGAAAAATCCCCCTGTACCGAAACGCCCCGGCGGAGGTTCGAACCCGCAACCCCAGGATCACCAAGATTACGAGTCAGGCGCTCTACCAACTGAGCTATTCTGGCTCCCATAATGTAAAGTGCGTGTCAAAACGTTGAGGGCCTCTCCAATGAAATGAAATGCGTCGCTCAGCGTGGCGAATCAGAGAGAGAGAGAGAGAGAGAGCGTCACGTTTTATAGCAGCGACAATACGTGAGGGTGGGGGTGGGGTTAGAGTGTGTGCGTGGGAGTGTCCCCACGATTCGTCGCAATTTACGATGAAAAGTGATAAGGGCACTATACAGTAAGCTATTTTAAAGACGTACAGTACCCGTCTGCTCTCTCTATTTCTCTGCCTCTTTGTCTCTCTCTATCTCTGTCTCTCTCTGTCTCTCTCTCTCTCTCTCTCTCTCTCTCTCTCTCTCTCTCTCTCTCTCTCTCTCTCTCTGTCTGTTTGTTTTTTTTCGCTTTGTTATGTTTTTCGTTTTTCTTTTGTTGTTTGTTCTGGGGAACATGAAAAGTAGAGAACTGTAATATGCCGCTTCTGGCTCACCCGCTCTCCCCTGGCCTTGGCCGGTTCCGAGCGGCCAACTCCAAAAGCGGCATATTACAGTTCTCCACTAAGCATGACTTCAATAACCAAAAAATAACGACCCTACAAACATACATACTGTGAAATAAAACTACAGTCTTTAACTGTTCTCTAAAGTCTTTTAAAACCGAGTTATATTTCTGACATAAAATCCACACACACACTGCAGGTGAGAGAGAGTGGCTTATGCAGGTTGTTTTTTAAAGGCATGCAGTGAAGCGCGGCACTCCCCAGAGATTTCAATAGAAGCATTCAGAGCAAAGCTAGCGGTCTCCACTCGTGCACCGTTGGATTTGTAAAGCCAGTCAGCAGTTATGAATAGCGATCGATTTCTATTGCCTGCAGTTCTGAATAGCGAGATTTCTATAAGTGGCTGAAAGGATCTTGCTCAGTCATTCCCGCCTTTCATAAAACATATCAAAACATGTTTCTTACCTTCCCCCAATCACAAGACTAGACAGAATCAGCTGATTAGTAACAGTGACGACATTTCCGCCCAACACTTGTGTTGTTAGCAACCTAGCCTAGTGATTTTGTCATTTCTCCAGGTGCTGTGGTGGTGTGAAGACGTGACTGTGTGTGATTTCCAGTCAGGAAAGCGTTGTGACTTTTAAACTTTGCTGATTGATTCCATGTCTCAAGATGCATTTTTTCAGAAGAAGAGAGGGATTTACTAGGTAGTCCTTCTTCACAAGAATTAGCACAGGAAATTAGAGTTTCAAACGCTGCACATCAAGCTCTGTTGGATTATTCTATTCAAGAAACGTCACTTATTATCCCAATCATGAGTACTGAACTACTCAACAACCAATACCTCAGTCATCTACTGCATTTACATTGCTGCCTCCATCTGCTTACAATTGGACTGAGGAAGAAAAGCTGTTGTTGCATGAATATTTTGTTTACTTTGGAAAAATGAAAGATGTTGTTACCCAAGCTCAACTGCATGGACGCAGAAACTGCCAAAAAAACCCCAAAAGAAAACTTGAAGCTTTATTCAAAGAAAGGGAAGGTACAATCAAAAAGAGCAGGAAAGAATTTTCAACTCCAGCAGAACTTCATGAATACCTTCTTGCAAACAAAGCTGACATCGGAAAAAAAAAACAAGAGAGGTATTTACAGATAGCCTATTTAACGCTGAAAGTGAAGATGAAATCATCAACAGACTGAAAAGAGGGGTCAGAAACATTCGAAGGCAAGATGACAAACTATCATGTTCTACATTCAATTTGGGAATTTTTTGAATTTGTGTAAAGATTGGCATGAGACTCGGCAAAAAAGGGGGAAATACAGCAACATTGGGGAGACTGGTTGAAGGAAAAAAACTGGATATTCTGATGACCACGCTAGAAAACTGCGTGCACTTGCAAGTGTACTTTTTGGATTTAAACAGTTTTTTTTTGTGTTGGGCTTCCTTTAAACTTCTTCCTCAGTAGACTGAACGCAATTAAAGTCATGCTGCAGGTTCCAGAATATGCTGACTACTGGAAACAGATCCCACGTGTGCCAGCTGACTTGGAGCTGCAACATTCACAGTAGAGCGCCTGTCACAAACCCCCCAGCAAGGGGAAATGACATGATTCTAAAAATAACGGTTATGCATAACCGGGGCTCTGCTTGTCACAAACCACCCAGCAAGGGGAAATGACATGATTCTAAAAATAACGGTTATGCATAACGGGGCTCTGCTTCAACTTCTTCTTGCTCCACATGCTTCAATGCTCCTATTCAACGTCCTGCTTCAAAGGCTGCCTATTTAGGCGGCCACAGAGTGACTTTATTAAAACTGTCTTGTTTATTAAATCAAGCTTTTGATAAATGCACTTGGTGGCCGCTTTGAATAATCTTCAGTTGGCAGAGAGACTGGCAGCCTGCTTGAATTTACGGTGCTCAAGCGCGAACCATAAAACCCTTTTACATTTTCCCATGCAAGCACCTCCCTATCTTGTGTGTGTGTGCGTGCGATCGTGCTTGTATATTGTTGTTATTGTTATTGTTGTTGTTGTTGTTTTGCTGTTTTACTGATAATAAATATATTATATTCTGAACATTCGTTTCTTATAAATAATCAAAGGCGCACGCACACCTCCACCCCACCTCCCACCCGCGCATGCACACACTCAAGTCACCCCAAGTCACTTCTAAGTTCTTACTCAAGTTGCCCTCAAGTCATCCTTAAGTCATCCACAAGTTCTTACTTAAGTCATCCTCAAGTCATCCTCAAGTCATCCTCAAGTCATCCACAAGTTCTTACTCAAGTCATCCTCAAGTCATCCTCAAGTCATCCACAAGTTCTTACTCAAGTTCTTACTCAAGTTCTTACTCAAGTTCGTACTCAGTCAACCTAAGATCATAACTAAGTCATCCTTTAAGTACAACCAAGTTCTTATTCAAGTTATCTTATAATTATCCAAAAAAAATACAATCTATGTTTTTATCTTAAATAGTAGGTGTCTAATATAGTACACACACGCCTAAAAAAAAACGCGTTCATCGCTGAGGATGTCTTGCTCAGCGTTCTCTGCGCAAGATCGGTCAGCATAAATCTTAATGAAGTTCTTACATCCTAAGCAACCGCATTGATTACAATTCAGGTCTATGGAAATGTCTTTTATAGACTCCATGTCTTTATTTATTGACTTTATCATTTTATAATACGCCATGATCTATTTTTATCAAAAAATTTTTTAAAATATTATTGCATCTGAAATGGATCAAAATGATTTTTTGTTGTTGGCGTTCCTGGCGTGCTGTTGTGTTCGTCTTTTGTATTTAGTGGTTGAGATTGTTTGGACTTTGGTTCTTGGTGTCTTTGTTTATATACTTTATAACCGTAATAACGCCCCCAACAGCAGCAAGGGCGCAAAATGGCAACAGTTTTAAGTTCAATATTCCATGAAGACTTTGGCGCTGTAGGTCTTGAATCATATGGAGTTTTTATAGCTGGCATTGAATCAACTGTTGGCGTTGGCGGTGTTATGTTTTCATGATGAGTTATATTCTGTAATTGTAATTTTTTTTGTTTGTTCCACTCAGCTAATTTTTTTCCTGCTGCAATGCGTCCAGGATGAGGTGTTTTAGTGACCACTTTCACCTGATTCAGTGTTTTCTGATTCTGCTGATTTCTGGCTCGTTCATTTTGAAGGGAAATAAAATCTATATGATTAAAAGTAATTAATCCCATGATTAACGGCGATAACAATGTTCCAAATCTGTAGTATAAATCACATCCTAGAGACTCTAATGACTTTGTTAAAACTGGATCCTGTGTTAAATCATACATAAAATCTTGTTCAGAATCAATGGGAGCAAATTTACCGACTAGTTTAGTGTACAAACTAAGAACCGTTTGCCCAACGCTTTTCACCATTCTAGACCCCAACTGCGCTTCATACCTGTTATGATACTTTAAAATGTCTTGTGGCGACATCTGTTGAATCTGTTCTATGCTAAATTCAGTTCTGAGGAACTGTTTTGTTTCCACATGCCGCCAAAGAATTTCAGTCTTTCCTTTTTGGGCATTATAGCTTGGTCATCAACTTGTTCTTGTAATCATAAGTTCAGGAAGGTTTAATAGATCATCGGTGTTCATGTTTTTATTAATTATAATTATTTTATTTTTTAAAATGAGCGCCGAAAAAACTATTACCAATCTTGTTTTACCATTTGCTGTTATTGGAGGCCTAAGTATAGGATACACAATGCTTGGTAAAAGCTTGTTAAGAATTAAACCAGCAGATCTTGGCAAACTAGACTTTGAGGATTCAGCAAAGCTAATTGCTATCATTGCAGCTTCGTTTGCCACGAAAGATTTTCTAGTCAAGCAAGGAATAATTCCAGACAGTATAAATATGTAAATAAAAAAAACATTTATAAAAAATGGCTTCACTCGTAATGATGATAGGTGGCGCTGTGGTTAATGCGCTTGCTTTTAGCGGAAGTAATTACGCGTTTAGTAAACTACGGGATGACGGCGAGAGAAAAAAGACATAACAAAGCTATGGAGCAACTAGCAGCTGCACAAGATCACTATGAAAAGCAGAGAGTTGAGCAGTTAGATTTTATTAATAACAAACTGAAAAAACAGGGGCATGCAGCTTACACATTTTTAAAAATGTTGACCAGGCAATAAAAGAATATTATCTTGTAACAGGCAAACCAATCGAGACATTGCCCCACCAAAATTTAGCGACTTTTATCAGCCATCAGAAAAACAAAAGATGCAAGAATCGTGTTTATTGTCTTTGGTATGACCATCGTGTATTTTATTGCACATAATATTGGCTGAATAAAAATGAACAAAATCTATTATTCGCCAAAAGGATATTGGAAGGGAATCACGGCAATAAAAAAGCTAAGCCAAGCGGCAGGGGTCAGTGAACAAAAAGCAAAAGAATGGTTATCTAAACAAGCGATTTGGCAAATTTATTTACCTGCGCCTAGACGAATACAGAGACCACACTTTGTGAACACAATACCGAACGACACCATCAAATGGACCTTCTATATTTACCCCATGATACGATTAGACGAAAAAGGTTTAAGTACGCGCTCACAGTCATTGACATAGCTTCAAGATATAAAGATGCGGAACCATTAACACAAAAGAGTGCTTCTGCTGTTGCTGTTGCTATACAACTGATATACCAACGAGGTCCTTTAACTTATCCTCGCATGATTCAAGTTGATGATGGAAAAGAATTTAAAGGCCAAGTGAATCAATTATTGTTGAAACATAGAGTTACCATTAAAAGAGGCATTCCGGGAGTTCACAGATCACAGGCTTTGGTTGAAAACTTTAAACAAACAGTTAGCTGAAAGACTTTTTTCTTACCAGTATCACAGAGAGCTGCTTGACAATTCTCGCAACACAGAATGGGTTAGAAGACTGCCCTCAGTTTTGCGCGCAATGAATAATGAAGAATTTAAAGGGCTAAAACCAGTACAAGCAATCAAAAACAAACAATAAATGTTGTTGAAGACGCTAGCACAACCAGCAAACTATTACCATTTGGTTTGAAAGTAAGGTACCTTTATTTACCAGGGGAAGCAGAAGGGGACACTCGCATCAGGGCAACCGATCCAGTTTGGAGTGTTGATCCATATGAAATAAAAAGAATTGTAAAAATGAATCCGCCCGTGTATTATTTACGAGAAACTGACACAACAAAACAACCAGCTCCTCAAAGATCTTTTGTGAAAGAAGAACTGCAGATAATCCCACCAGACACAGTTCCAGTTGCTTAGTTAATTTTTTAATTTACATAAAAATGGAAGCTCAGAAGGAAGCGCAGAATGAAACAAGAATGATAAAGGAAGAGACCTGGGAATTAATACAGGAATCATATGATACGAGTTCTACTATTAGGTAACATTTGCGGGGATTCATAAGCATCCAGATCGCCCGCTGCCCAAATTCCCAAATTTTGATTGTCAAATATGGGGAAAAGAATTTTTCTTATAATAAAACTTGAGGATATGAAGATAGTATGTAATTATGCTGTTCTCCAGTGTCCAATTGCATATGAAAACTCTGGATTAACAAACACACGTTTTGTGTTTGTTCTATCTAATGACTTCTTTGTTACAAACCGTTGTGTTGATCTCATGTAGATTAGATCGCAGTTTTACGTTGTCATGATGAAAAGTCTTATTGTCAAACAATGCTTCTTTGTATTTGTCATGCGATATGTTTGACTGCACAACACTGCGAGATATTCCCTTTGCTTTCTTAATGGTTTTTCTCCTGGCTCGAAATACTGTACATTTTCGACCTTAACCCCACTACTCCTTGATCACCTTTCCAGATAATTCATCCTTCATCTTTCTAAAACCTTCTTATTAGTAATTGAATGCAAAGGCGAATCTTTAGGGTAATCGGATGTGTCATTACCATCCCGCATGTCCTTTAGCTACTTCTATTTCCATGTCTTTATAGATGTCTTCAGTAGGGATATCTATAACAAAACTATCTGTATCTGTGTAAAGTACTCTGGACTCTGGATACAAGGGTTTAAAAGTAGTCATAAAGAAATTCTAACATCAAAAGCTTTGATAATTCTAAAACAGTAAACCCAATAAATACAGGTTTGTCTAATTTGACTTTCTTTTTTTCATCATTATGCCAAAAAGCTGATCATGAAATCTTCTGAAGTCTGATAATTTGGTTTTGAAGTCAGCTTAATTGCTTCGTTCTCTCTGGTGACTAATCTGACATCTTTGCGCTTGTGCGGATTTCCATAGTCTTTCCAAAACAGCTGTTGTTCATCAGCTTGAAAAAGTCTTTTTCTGAAGCATCTGTGGATTTAGTTCTGAGATCAGTGTTCTTCATGATGTATGGTTTCATGAACTGTTCTTGATCGAAAGCAATTATACGATGAACAGCTGTCAACTTCAAACATGTCTTAAATAAAATTGTAGAAGTCTGTAATGGCAGACATAATTTTTTTTGCCTCGAAGATTAGGCACAAGTTTAGGCGGCTCTCTTGGATTCATCTTTAGACTTTCTGCTGCCAATGGATAGTCATTATGCAGGTCATGGAGTTCATGAGGATATTCTAAGTCAACTTCTAGAATGTATCCACGCTGTTGATCCGACGTCAAACTGCCCAACCACTTTAATGCCTTTTGAATATTTTTTGGATTGTCTTCTGTGTACATTTTAAAGTTGCGTAATGGAAGTGATTGCGCCATAGCCCAACCATACAGATTGTTTGCATCTAAATACATGAGATAGTTAGACCTTTTACTCGGATCATAGTCGTCTAAGTATTTGTTGTTTGCTTTACAGTAATGATGCGACGCCATACTAATTCCTCCACGCAATCCGTTTTCAGTCATCTGAATCATTGGTAGGTCAGACAATAAATCAATCTGTACTCCAGTAAACTTTAAGAAAGCATCCCAGCTCATCCCAGGCGCAGAAATGTAATGCGCAGGATCCAAACTGTAATGTTTCATGCAGGTCTTTCTATAATTTTCAAAGACGTCCGCCAACAAACATACATCTGCCATCAAGTATGAATCATGATAGTCTCCCATCGTTTTACAATCTAACTTCTGCCACGCATCTTGAGCATGCTGGTAATCAGAATCACTGATGTCCTTTCCTCTAAGACTAGAAAAGAACGCGCCTTTAGGTGGAAGTGTATCTTCTTCAAACCTTTCCCAACTGTTCATGTATTCATAAGGGTAAACGCCCTTTCTAACGAGAGTTGGGTCAAAATATTCTTCCGTTATTGGGCAGGACTTTAAGGACATAGCTAGTGACTCTAATGATCCCATCATGTGCTGCATAGAGTCATAAAAAGACATGTTATTTAAAGTGAAACACATGTACTTTTCTGATGACTGTGCAATGCATGACACCCTGAAGGAGTCGGTTACTGCTTTCATTATAAGATGAGAGTCATAACCTCGCAAGTTATGAAAGAAGATGGGCAGCTTCCATGTCTTTGGTTCAAACTTTAGTTGAAGATTGCATTTACTATGTGCTGCTCCTCTAAACCTTCCACTAATGTGATCATGGTCTCTTACTGTCGGATTTGTTTCCTCACTGAGTTCTAAACCACAAATCCAACAATGTGTGGCTGAGTCATACTGTTGTTGGTCTTCAGGCGTCATTATGATTTCAGATAAGTTTAGATTATTAGAACAGTCATTACGCATCTTGCTGCATGCGTTTTAAGAAGTATTCTGCAGCATCAGGCCCTCTGTATAATTCTGGTGTTGAATGAGCGCCATCCGACCTGACAATAATGAAGGCAAATGAACAAATCTGATGATTACTCATTAAAGACTGTTTTTCGAAGTTTTTGTGGTGCTGGCCCTTCATAAGGAACAATGAGCGATTCGAAGTCTGCGTAAACAATGTATGGAGAATTTTGCAGTTTTTTCCAGTTTTTAAAACTAACTTTACTGCCTTCTGGGGCGTAATTAGTTCTGTATTACAGTCAACTGGGCCGATACAGTGTTTCTTATGTTCACTCGCCGCTTTAACAGATGGAATTCTTGTTAAACATTTTCTGCAGAATTCTTGTTATGGTAATGCTTTGAAGTATGAGCCAATAATCTACTCATTGTTCGTATCAATGTGTAATGCGGTACCCCCGCTGGTGAAAACATCAGTAGTAAGTCAACATGATTTTTGTCTGGATCGCCAATCGTTGGGCTGTTCTTGGACACTCTGATGGGCTGTAGATTTGTTTCTTCATCCCATGTGTATACATTAACAGTTATTGGTTTGTTTTGTTCTTCAAACTGATCATGGAATCCACGCTAACAGGAAAGGATATTCCACTAAAGTTAAGATCATTGATGTAGGGTGATAGTTAGACACTCTCTGCGTTTTTAGCAACGTGATGCAACCTTGCGAGAACACACCACATAAAACATTTGTTGTCTGAATAATTCTTTATGTTTAAAACTGCTTTTTTTGCGACTAATGGCTGGAGGTAGTGGAATGTAAGATTTGCCTACAATAGGCTCATACTTAGCCTGTTTTTTATCTGATCTCTAGGACTTCGCCCTCTGACCAACCAGAGCCTCTCATTTTGGCTTCTTCAGCGGCCACATCAAACTGTGTAAGCAGTTCGTCTGCCCAACCGGGTGTTAAGTCATTATTACAAAGAATAGTCTGTTGTTTAGTTGAGACCCAGACTTCTAGATTTTCTTCATTTATTGTTACATAGTCGATTAAAACAGCTAACATTACTTTAACTGGCGGGTCTATTGTTAGTTTACCCGCGAACTTGAGAAATAGCATGAGCAACACTTGCCCGTACGCTTGCTGGATCAATGACTTCTAAATCAATATCATTCAGTGCTCTTGATAAATTTTCTTGCTTTGCTTCAAAAAATTCGTCTGGTCCTTCATATAATTTATCCATGCTGAGTTTCTTTTCTAACTCAAAATATTTATTTAAATTAAAAAAAAATAATTAATCAATATCGACGGTCTTTTTGTGCTTGGACTCATAAACTAAAGTATAAACACCCTTTGGCGTTGTTAATGTGAGCTGTTTAGAACAGAGTTTAATGTTTCGTTTACTTTTTTTTAAGCATTCCTTTTTTATCTGCTCGGGGTCTGGCTGTTGAGAAAAACTTGGCTCTTGCCTTTCTTGAAGATCAAACTTTTGTCTTTTGTAGTCATCAAAATCGGCCTGTAAACGACTAAATTCTTCATCCGTGATGTTTGAGTCAGCTAGTGCTTTATTTATAATCAGTTTGAAACGAACTAGTTTAGCTGTTATTAGTTGAACCATAGCTGTGTGCTTTTGAAGTTTAGTTTTTATTTTTTTGCTAGCAGCACCTACAGCTAATGAACACAGGCCAAGAGCTAAAGACAAACCGCCTAGAGGTAAAGCTGCGGGCGCACCTACGCCTGTTGCTAAGAGACCAACACTCGTTCCTGCTGATGCAGCGCTTATAGTCGATGCTCCAGTATTAACATATGTAACAGCATTAAAGGCAGCAGAATACCTTCGTCTGGTTTTGCTATATTTTGAAAGGTCTTGCTCTCGTTTTTGTTGCATTTGTGTAATGTTGGTTAATCTGAAGGTTTTTATGCCGGGGGCTATCTCTTCGTTTGGCGACTCCGGTGCTGTAGGCACATTTGGATAATGCTTAACAGACATGCTTTTTTATAAAATAAAAATAATTTAGTATTGTATATTTTCTAATCTGTTATCTTGAATATTCAGCTGCGCATCATATATTAAAAACAAATATACATTAAGTGGTTTATCGACATCTTTTTCTTTATCAATTTGAATGTTTATTATGTCTCTAACCGGTTCTCCCGCTTCCATGTAACTGATTTATCCTCCGTTGACCTTAGGTCAATCCATAAAACCGTATTTCGTTGTTAAATAATGATCAAGTCTAACACTGTGAAGATGTAGATCTTTAGACACAAGGTCAACTGTTGGATTTCTACACCTCCCGCCTCCAAACAGTTTTCTTATTTCATCAAAATGCTGATAAGGTTTAAGCCGCTAGCGTAGATTTGGTTAGGACTACCCTCAATTGTACATTGCACTTTTGTTATTTTAGGATTAACAAAATTTTCAGTTTGTCTTTCGAATGGTCCTTCATCTTCACACAGCAATAAAATACCTTTAAGCGATCTTGCTGTGGCACTAAAACTGAAATTCCATATAGTGTCTGCCCTGCTTTTAGGATATTTAGAATGAAGAATCACTCTTTCGTAATATATTGCTAATTTTGACTGATATTGTTGCTCAATCAGCCTTGATAAATTAGGGTTGCTAACAACGTCAAACTCTAACGAGATGTCAGAAATGCTGTACTTTGCTTCGGTGTCTGTAGATATAATAACCCGTTTGTAGTCATTAAAAGTTAGTTCATATGACAATCTGTCTTTTAATGCTCCTTGAAAGTATGGAGCATGCGCTTTTAACAACTCAAAATCTAGGGGTATGAAAAAGCGATTTCCATACGCATAACTTACGGCTACAAACCTTTTGCCGTCTTTAGCGTTTGCGGCGCCTATTCTATGTTTTAGTGCTTCTTCATTTTCGATTCCTTGAAACGCAAGATCATCCCTTTCATTCGCGGTTAGCCATAGATCAGAATAGGTTAGAAATATGTCTGCATTATGTAAAGAAAATATTTCTTGCCCCTCAAGTTTATAGAAATTTTCTTAACGATTGCCCGTTCCCAAATTCTGGACAACTGTCCTGTTTGGGTCTGTTTCTGATGTGAGTTCTATTTTGAAAGTAAGACGCGCAGAGCCTGGCACAATCACTTCATCCGCTCCTAGGTCTGGAAATTTGACAGTAAGAATTTGATCCGCATCAATAGTAGATGGATTATTTGGAACAGTAATATTCCGCTTATTTCCCTTCACGCCAAAGGGCTCTTTCAATCTTCTATGCGGGTCAAGAATCGAGCCATATGTTTGTGACATTTTTTATAAAACAAAATAAAAAGTTTATTATTAAAGAAACATGGCAGGCATTGAAGGTGAAGAAGATTATGATGTTTTAGATCCTGGAGACGACATGAGTGAAATGACACAGCATCGCTCAGGGGCCTCATTGCGGCGTGAATTAACAGAAAGTACGGTCGGAGCATTTTACAAACGTTTAGGCTTAGAACCCCCGAATTTATAGACCCTAATGATTTTGAAGTAAAAGATGATGGCCATTTGTTTGTAAGAAGCGACCAAGGACAACGCGTTCAGCTTACAACTAAACGGACCCATTAAAGTTTTATGCCATAGGTACAATTAGACAAAGACTCCCTGCGAGCGTACAAAATCGCCTTGGCATTGCTAAACCAAAATTAGATAGGGATGCAGTTGCTAAACTTCAAAACACACTGCAAGAACTTCCAACAGCTAACCAAATACAAAACTTTGGAACTTAAAGATTTAAGTCAACAACGGGTGAATTAATAGAAGCAGAAACCAGTTTTTCAAAAGAAACAGCATTAAAAACAATTAATGATTCCCATTGCCTATGCGGGAAATAGCGGCCCTTGATCATGTTTTGAGAAGCATCAGAGGCGAATTAACAAACAATTTAGCAAAACTGGGTGAACTAGATGAGCATATAAAAAGAGAAAAAGAAAAACTCGTTGAGGCTGATGACGCCAACTTAGGGCCTGGTGTTAAAGAAAGAATAACCCCAAAGACTAAAAGATCTTGAACAAGAGAGATCAGCAAGACTAGAAGCGTTGTCTACTAACCGAGAACAATTACGAACTCAAGTGAGCAGAATAAGAGAAACTATCCAAAGAATTTTATATGAAGACACAACACTAGCAGAAAGAATAAGAACACTGTTTAGAGAGCAAGGTGTCACATTAGTAAGCGTTATAACGGCCTTAGGATTTGCAATAAGTACACTGGTGATGGCTATTACAGGCGCGGTGGTCAAGGGTCAGTGCCTCCATCGCCATCCCTCCATCACCGCTGATAAATCATGGGTAAAAAACAGCTTGATCATCTTGCGGGTTTATCAAAAAATTAGCCGGTAAAGCTGTGGATGCTTTACCAGGTATATTAGGGGGTGTTGTTAGCTGGGTTTTGTCTACTGCAGGCAAAGTAGTTGGCTTTATGGCTGAGCACTTATGGACATTAGTTCTCTTAATAGTTGGGTTAATTTTTAGTAAAATAAAGACCAAGTAATCCCAGGCCAGTTAATCCAAGAACAAGTGCTGTCTTTTCATATTCATGGTCATTATTTTTTTGACTTCTTCAACGGCCTTCGGGCTTTTGGGCCTCGGGGACTGATGACTTATTCTTGGGTGTTTGTTTACTGCTTGCAATATTACTGGCTCAGAATTTATTTCGTTTTTTCCGACCTTTTGTTCATTGCCTGCCACAAGGATTTCGTTATTGTAGTTTATTATTGTTCCTATCTGGAGCCTGAGGTCAGAAGGCAGCATGTATAAACCAGTGCCAACAGCAAAGTCTACTTTCGATCTTGCGTATTGTAAAACATGTTGGTATCTTTTAATACTTGAAGGCAAATCAACTGTAGAATTAATAGCATCCTCTAAATTTGCTAAGTATTGTTTTTGCGCGTCAAAGCCAGTAGAAGGATCAGTTATGCTTGATCTCGTTTGTGCTTGCGAACCTAGCAAACACCAAACGTAAGTACGAATAGAGTCGTTTATTCGTTCTATTCCTGCTTTAGTTAGGCCCTTAGAAGTGTCTAAGATAAATGTTGTCCATGCTGTTTTATGCTCTTGCTCTATGGACCCTAGGTGAACACCTGTGCCTGAAGAGAAAGATGTGTAAGGAGGATTCCAGTCATACTTATACTTTCTGTGCACGCCCCAATAATAAGGGGTGCCTAAGCCATGATTAAGGTCCAACTTTTGTCTAAAGTCTGTCTTAACATTAATATTGAATTCGTTACAGATCCTTTCAAAAGCCTTCATGTCTATTCTGTTGCTGAATGGATTAAACGGTTTGTCATTAGGTAATGGTGCTTGCAGTTCAGTCAAAATGCGTCTGAAGGTGTAATAAAAATGAAATCTGTACACTGACCTCACCAAAGGATCAGGATGATTTAAATGATCAGCATACGATACTCCACACCCAGTTGATGCACAAAACACAGCAAAGTTTAACTGGTTCTGATAAAACTGCATCGGATGACTAAACCACACTTTTGCGATGTAGTCTTTTTTAATAGGGGGGTTAAGATATCTGTTTAATGGAGTACTCACCTTTACTTGAAAAGTGTCAGTCTGGGTCACAGAAATGTCAAGAGTATCGGTTGCTATATTTTTAAGATTGTAGTGCGGCCCAACAGAATATTTTGCATCAGTATATTTGAATGCACTCATTTTTAATTTGTTTTAAAAATGTTTGTAACAATAACAACTCAAGACCGTCCTTCGTTTTTAGAACATGCTATTGATAACAATTGCGGAACCAGAATGGTTGCACTTCATGAAATTTTTTACAAAGTTGTATGGTTTAATATAAGTGAATCAAAGAAGAATAATAAGATTAGAAAATATGGCGGGGGAAGAAACTTAATTAGCCAGTTAACAATACCTGATGGTTATTACGGGTTTTGCTCACTAAAAGAAGCATTGAGTAACTTTGACATCACTCTCAAACTTAACAATGCAAATCTAAAAACAATATTAACATTCAAACCTGAAGAAGCAAGTTACTATTTTGATAACGAGCTAGCTAAAATGTTAGGCTTTGCAACCGACAGTCAGGACGCTCAAAGATTTATTGTTACATCAAACAAAACTACTTATGAGGGGGAAAATCCGCTCGATCTTGCATTACATTCATTACTCTATGTTCATTTGGATGAGCTGAGCACTGATGAAAACTTATATGATGGAAGGCCCTCAACAGTTTTAAGAGCTCTTCCGTCAGGGAAAGCTGCATATTGCGATTATGAAATTATACAATTCCCTAATTTACAGTTTAAAAGATTAGTTTGTGGGAGGGTCGGATCATTTAATTTAAAAATTGCAGACAAAACGGGGAAACTCGTGAAATGTGATAACCTGCACATTGTTTTGGAATAAAATAATTAGTTGTTCTAAAAAATAATGTCGCGTGGGCCAGAAGACCAGGAGTTACATTAGCGCCTGTGAGGTGTATAACTTTAGAATTAAAAGACCTTGCAGACGTTACAGACTTTGAACAGAATGGTGAGATAGGCGCTTTGTATGGTTTTGAGTACACTAAAGATGGTGATTATAAACGCAAAGAGGTTGGCGACAACAAAAAGTTTCCTAAACTAGAACAACTGCGCAATCTAGAAGCAAATAATGTTGGCCAGTATGAATATAAAATAGTTCGAAAAAACCCGACCTCAAATGGCACTTAGAACCATATTTAGAATGGGAAATAAAATTTGAATTCATAAGCCCATTTACATTTTTTAGCCGTCAAAAAAGTTTCAGAAAAGCATTCAACTCTGGCCCTTTACATGTAAGTCTTATGCCGGACGACAATAGTCGGAAAGAGATTGAAATAACGCCGTATGGGAAAAAACAGTACATCCTCCACAGAAAAGAAACGGTTTTAAAGGAAGCTTCTACAAAATTACAGTTCTTTCCAAGCAGAAAATTAGGAGACACGTTCACAATGATATTTGAAATTTCTGTCTTTAAAGATGTGGAGAGGGATGGGGTTGTGGGCGTTAGTGACGACCTTATAAAAGGAATTAATATTAGCTGGCAAAACTTAGACGTTAAACATCTTAAAGTTACCATCGTCGTTCTTCATAATGGTGAGGATATTAAGATCATAACAACAAGCAACAAAATCAATGTTGACTTAAATAGAAACAATCTTACAGAACTGAATTGGATTAATCTTACACATTTAGGCCTCATAGTTTTTTTTTATTATACTGAACGGGTTTTGACAGAAAGTATATAAATATAATAACTGGTTTTAGTTTAACCCGTTGAGCGCCTTAGTCAGTCAGCTGACGCGGAAATAAAAGTGCTTTCCATGTGCCTATGGGCAGTCCCCTGACGTCATGCATTTTTCCTTGAGTTTTCATTCTTTTACTATTTCTATCAAGGGACTCAAATAGAGTTTGCGTAGAAAGCCTTAAAATGTCTGTAGTCTTAAAATAATATGTAAATGACCACACGTGGGGGGAAAAGCCCATTTATTCTTATCACTGACGGGTGACTAGCCAGCACTTCGTGTCTCCTTTGCAAAGATGGCGGCGCAACCTTCGTTGTCGAAGCGACCAGCAAACAAGTCAACGTATTTACACAGCTGAGCAGGCTCTGCGATGATTTTTGACAAACACAATAATCTTTTATTCAACGACTAACTCGAGCATAAAGGGTGAGATGATGAAGTGGGGAATTGCCGACCATATTCGTCAGTTATTGAGTAGGGCTCTGGGGACCTCAGGGGTGCGTTCAGCTGACAGCGTCAGGTCCGAACGACCCAAACCCAAGTGTGTACTCCTGCACTGCGTGCTGGTGCCAGTGATGTGAAATCGGGTGCGAGAGGGAATCGTGGCCTGCTCGGGGGGCGTGACCGGTGCAGCGAAAAGGTAGGGAAGATGAGGAGTGAAAGAGAGGTTAAGTTAGCGGGGGTTGTGGGGAGGGGGGGGGGCGTGGTCGTGGACGGTCAGTCTGCACCCAGTGTAGCGTCTTGATAGACTTCCAAACGTTTCACTTTCATTTCCGGTTAGTGTACAATACAAACATTTTTTCAATTTTTTGCTGTGTGTTCTTGTGGATGGTAAATACATATGTTTTTGTTTCGTGCAAAAAATTTCTTATCCAAATCTCCCAAGCCCTAAATACTTTGTATTATAAAAATTTAAAAACAAAAAGAACCAGATTCAAAATCTTCATTCAATTTCCTTCAAAAATGATATAGATTTCATTTTTCAATCTTTTGTATTTCAGCTAAAATTTTTGTTATTATGACCCCCAAATCATAAAATTTCCCCGGCACCTGGGAAACACCTTTGTTTGTACTCTTGGGGGAGGCACGAACGGTTTAAATCCTTTATAAAACCATGGAGCATTTAAACTTTATGACAAAAACCCCTCATTCTCATTAATTTGTGGGCAACTGGTTGTGGAAAACAAATTGCCTAGACTATATTACAAACATTTATCGCTAAAATTTGATCAATTGGATTTTCTTCCCAAACCCTTTAAATGGAACAAAGCATATCAGGATAGAAGGTTTTTATGGACAGAAAATAAATAATTTAGTTTGATCAGCAATAAACTGAGTGAGTGTTTAGAAAGTTTTATAGACTGTTTGAAGGAACGCAGACACTATTTTATATAGATGACTTTTCAGCAAAAAAGACATAATTAAAAGAGAAACGCTTTGTCAAAAACGCTTTCAGTGAAGACATGCTGGGATAAGTTGTGGATTTTATCAGAAATAAAAACCCGTTTTAAAAGACTTAAGAACAAATAAAGACGTATGTTATTTCACATGAAAGACAAGACTCATTTACAATTTTCGCGAAAATGATGTTATTGAAAATGATCAAGAAAAACAAAAGGATTAAGCAAAAACTAAAATCTGAAAATTTTTTGTAAATTAGTATTGAAAACAGATAACCCAACACAGTATGCATGTTTGTAGGGTCGTTATTTTTTGGTTATTAAAGTCATGCTTAGTAGAGAACTGTAATATGCCGCTTTTGGTTTTCGCCCGCCCAGACCGGCCAAGGGCCCGGGTTGAGAGGGGGTGAGCCAGAAGCGGCATATTACAGTTCTCTAAAGTTAATATTTTTTTTAAAAAAGTCCGTGTTCAGTCAAAGAAAATATCATAAAAGTTTCCCCTAGCTCATTTTTGGAGTCAAAGCGGACTTTTAGTAGACATCTGAGTTGTTGTCGAAGTGATTCACCAGATTCTTCTCTCCACAGTATGAGTCATCTAACAACGAATTGTCGCCAAGTGGAACGCTTGGTGGGGACGCCCTTACAACCACATCCTCCCCACTCAAAAACTGTTCAACCTTCTCCCCTCCCCTCCTCCCCATCCCCTCCTAATCGCTCCACTGGCTTGGAATTCATCAAGCAAATCGTAGAATCGTGACATGGCGTCTTGTAACAACGATCAAACCAGCTGCTCGCGTTCTACCCTGTCCCCTGTCTTATGAAACCAATAGGGTCACCTGGCTGTGGCTCCATAAACCAAGTACGTCACCTGGCTGTAGCTCCATTATCGCTGACCCTCATCTCCCCCCCCCCCCCCCCCCCCCATCACACTCACTTGCCTCTGGGTCACCCGGGGGCCAATGGTCATGATCCAGGACTGATTATGGGGCAGGTTTCAAAACTGGATGGTAAAGACAATGAGGGGTTTGCAGGCATGAATATCACCGTTGGGGGTTTTCTCCTCACCATCAGACCAGCTCTGGATCCAATTCGGCGCATTACGCTTTTTCCAAAATGAGGTCAGATTTCGGGTGACCAGCAAAGGTCAAGTAGTCACAAGAGAAAGTGTGAACAGATAAAAATCGCCTTGGCTCTGTAAAAAATTTATTTTATCCTAAAATTTTGGGGGTCAGTTAAATGAGTTCAATGTCAATTCAGCAAAAACCAGCAGTACGATGCATGACTTGTGGACTCCTTGGGTGTTGTTACGCCATAGTAAGGCACTGGATTCTGGAGTGAAAAGTCCAGCAGCCCGAACAGAAAACGAAGGTTCACGTGGACGTGCTATGCATAGGAAAAGAAACGGACATGAGACCTGGGTCAGAGCCACCGTGAAAGAAAATCATGTCCCAAAAAAGCTTTCGCTATGAGGACGTAAAACTCAAACCATTCCCAAGACTCCTCACAGTGGGTATGGTATGGGGTCAAGGGCGGGACTGTGTGATGCTATGTTCTGGCCGATCTTCTTGAGAAAAGCCATGTGCACTTGAGTGCAATAAGAAATCGCGTTTGGCCTACACTGAAACCGTGGACCGGACCTTACGGACCCACATATGTCTGTTCTTTTTTCCCGTATACCGTTTTTCATCAATGTTTATTCCGATTTCCAAACCATCTTCCTGGATGAAAACGATCATTTCTGACAATCCCAAATCATGTCAACAGTCTTGTGACAGTTCCGAGCCTAATGGGTGAAGGGCGGTTATGTGACAGAGAGAGAAGAGAAGAGGAAGAAGAAGAGAGAGAGGAGAGAGGAGAGAGTACTTTAGAGAGAGAGAAAAAAGAGAGAGAGTAAGCGAGACCAGAGAGAGAGAGAGAGAGAGAGGAGGAGAGAGAGAGAGAAAGAGATGAGAGTTGAGTGGAGAGAGAGAGAGAGAAGAGAGAGAGAGAGTACAGAGAGAAAGAAGTACTTGAGAGAGAGAGAGAGAGGAGGAGAGAGAGAAGAGAGAAGATAGAGAGAGAGTACGACAGAGGAGAAAAGAGAGAGACAGAGACAGAGACAGAGACAGACAACAGACAGACACAGAAAGACAGAGTAAACACATTCTATGAAGACAAATAGATATGTGGGGCTGTCACACTGTCACTCTTGCATACCCCATTCATACAACATTTACTCCATACGCACAACCGCAATCTTTCCAAACAACCAAAAGCGCACTACCGAATGTTTTTCTTCTCCCCCTCTTCTTCAGGGAAAACAATTTTACTAAATCACATCATCCACTTGTAAACAGATTTTACCTCTGTATCTCTCTCCACACTGAAGACAAATAAATCGCACACATGAATCTCTCCTCACGTGGGGAGACAAACAATTTTCCCACATGTATCTCTCTTTAACCACTGAGAGAAAAAAACATCTTCACACATGTATCTCTCCTCACACTGAGAGATAAAAATCTAGTCCGCTTCTATAAAGCCGTGGCCTTCACATTCCGTTATCCAAAAAATCGGGACCGGGAAATACCTAACTCCCGTAATCACTGAGGACCTGCCGCCTCAAGTAAAAGCTTCTCCGCTTTCTCAATTCCCTGTCTCTTCTCTGAGACAATATACTGCCCCCTCGAACTCTCCCGTCCTGGAGATACGATCTCGACTTCTCTTCCGCGACTTCTTCTGTCTCTTGCAAATGACGAGCTTCAACTCCCTCCCTGAGTTGGTATTTGGCTGGGGCTGAACACCGGTGTGTTCCCCACACCATGGCCATCTTCAACCACCTCACGGGGAAAGATGAAGGTGAAGGGCGAAGGGTAAAGGGGGTGAAGGGTGAAGGGTGAAGGGCTAAAAACACGAAAAAGGGTTTTCGGTAAGTAACCTGCTTCTCATTCAACATATGAATTCTTTCTCCTTTTTTAAAAGTTTCCCCCTGTAGTTTTCCCCCAACTATCTATCGCTCACCGGGTAATGACGGGTCAGCAACGAGGACCACCGTCCTGACAGGTTCGAGTCTCTAGGCCATCTGCTGGTTAAAACTGACTCTTTCCCCCCTTCTCCTAGTGAGTGCATACTCATGTTCAAAACACATGACCAGCCCCTTTACCTTACCAGCCCTTGTTAAACCTCACTCAGTGGTCACTTCACCCAATGACCACATTCTTTTCTTGAATGAGTCAAAACTCACAATTATTTGGGGACGCCCGCTACACTAGTCAGCCAAAATGAATATTCTCCTTTAATTGTGGCAGGGGGAAATGATTCATATCACTAACTACAATGTGATGGAGCGTCACATGCCTTGATGTGAGGCTACGTCACATGACACCCCCCCATCCTGGGATAAAAAAATTTTTCTCCAGAAAATTTTTTAAAAGGGATATACAACTTCACTTAAAGACATCTACAGCCATGAATCTCAAATGTGTAACCATCGCACATAAATTCACCAAATTAATAATCTCCATACCCTTAGTCAAGTCTACTTTCACAAAATACTTTCCTTCCGAACTGACACAGAAGTTCTTCAATGTCTGGGATAGCTCGGCATCGAACACAGGATCTTATTTACTTTCTGTAATCGATGCAGAAACGCACTGATCCACAGGTTTGTCCACCAATACCACGGTGAGCTGTAGGGAGATGTAGAAGGTTCTATCACCTTTAAATCCAGCATTACATTGATTTCTCTCTCAACCACCTCTTTTTTGCAAATGGGAGGGGGTATGGTCTGGTTTCGCACTGGTATTTCAGAAGTTAACTGAATACTATGGGGTTCAATACCAGTTACTGTACCTGGGTATCCGTCAACACATCTTGAAAGTCTTCAAAATTCTTTGAGCTTTTCTGTTTGACTTGTAGACAAATCATTCGACAGAACCACATCCTCATAGGTTTCACCTTTGATAGACAGAATAGGAAGGGGTACAACATCATCTGCACTGGTGATGTTAACACTCCTACATTTGCTGTTTTCACAACCTTTGATCTGTCTCTTACGTACATTGGGTAACAAATTCATCACTGATAATGTCTGTCATGTTGAAAATCAGTTTCTGACATGGGACATATCCACTCAACCGACTGGTTGATGGCAACATTTGTACGTTCAACTACTTCTTCAACATGTTCACAAAAATACCTTCTGAGTGTTGCCATTTTGATCTTATAATTTACTTCAGAAAGTTTTTCGACCACCTGAAAAGGACCCTTCCACATAACACGAAGCTTTTTTAGTTCATCAGTGAGGTAATACAAGGACTTTATCCCCTACACTGAAGGAACGTGCCTTTGCTTTTCCTGTCTGCAAAGACCTTGTACACATCAGTTTTCCTATCAGCTGACTGTTTGAGCAAGCTCACATGCATCCTTCAAACGATTATGCAGTTCATAAACGTATTGGTAAACAGTTTTACTGTCAGGTATGTCCGTCTTTTCCGTCCATTGTGACATCAAAGATCCAAAGGACCCCTTGGTGAGTGTCCGAAAAGAAGCTCAAATGGGGAGAATCCCAGCTTTTTCGTTCGCATTCCCGTATGCAAAAAGCAAAGCCGGTACAAACGATCCCATTCCTGGGGCTTTTTGCCTTGCAACCTTTCTCAACATGGACTTTAACGTTCCATTGAAACTTTTCAACCATGCCATTCGATTGGGGATGAATGGCGTGGTTTTAAAAATGGAAGAGATTGACAACATCTGAATTTCCTCA
The DNA here is from genome assembly GCA_018398815.1 of Conus ventricosus. Lineage (NCBI taxonomy): Eukaryota > Metazoa > Mollusca > Gastropoda > Neogastropoda > Conidae > Conus > Conus ventricosus. The sequence continues at coordinate 9,020 of JAFLJL010017463.1, read as the reverse complement.
TGAGATCAAAATGAATTGCGTTCCACAATCCGAGAAAAATTTCGTCTGGAAGCCCCACTCGGGAAAAAAATTTGCAAGTAAGGCTTCAGCGACAGATACTGTATCAATTTTCTTCATGGAATCGCTTCGGGATAACCTTGTTGCTGTATCCCCCCAAAGTCAAGATAAGCGATATCCCGAAGAAGACAGTGGTAGGGGGTCCAACAAGATCAATAGCTACCTTTTCCGAAATGGAACGGAAATGAGAGGCATTTTGTGAAAAGGGTGCACATGGGACGCGACCTTTCTGAGATGCCCTTTTGGGCAGATGTCACATGAGCGGCAGTATTTCGTAACTTCCTTTGTGAAAACCTGGCCCAATAAAAAGAATCAAGAACTCTCTTAATGTTCTTTTTTGATTCCGCATGACCACGAACAATGCATCATGAGCCATGTGCAGCACTGTTTCTCTAAGTGGTTTGGAACCACAACTTGTCTGTTGTCCGTCCGGGTACACACCTGTAGAGAATGTCAGAGTCCAGTATGACGTTTGGTTTGCCCGTTGGTACGTCAGTGACAGTCGTTTAGCACAGAAAGTATTGTCGTCAGCGTCTCGTCTTTTCCCTGCATTTCTTTTAAATCATCTGGGTAATCTGGAGTTCATCCATTTTGAGACTTTTAAGCGGCTTTGTACCCTTTTCCCTGCTCTAGACGTTTGATCTGTACTCACAAGACAAGGAACAAACGATCCTCCACACCACCATTACTGTAGCGACACCTGGCAAATTGCCCAAATCAAGTCGCAGACTGGGTTATCAATAACACAGGGGGTAAGAAAACCGGAGTATACGGTGTATCGACTGAAATTTTCGCCAGCGGAAACGTTTCAATCTTGCCTCCAAACGACCTACACTTTGGACAGTTTTTGAGATACGGTCTTGAAGCACGAAAGATTTCCGTAAAACCAGCAGTGGTGCACCCCAGTGTCTCGCAAAACCGAAGCCTGCAATCCATTGATGGCCCGTTTCTAAAAACCATCCATCAACAGTTTGATCTGGTGTCAAAACAAGGCCTTCTTCCAATCAGTGGAGACTAATGCGGGGTTTTGAATCACCCCGGTCTAAAAGGGGCAATTCTGTTTCAGATGGAACTTGCCATCACAAAAGAAACAGCGCATTGTCTGATGGGCAGCTGACTGATTTTGTGAACCTCTTTTCTTGGCCACGAACTGGCCCAAAAGGTCTACGGGGTGTCGTTTCCACGACCTCGGAACGTTTGCTGAGGAGTAACGGGTCTTTCCGGGGGTGAGTACTGGTATTGACGAAAGTCACTCGAACCGCGGAAAGATCCCTGTGCGTTCCTAGGATGGGTATATCCTTGAGACTCAAAAATGACCCACGTTTTTCCTTTCCTGTAATTTCCCTGTCCTGATGGGATAGTACATGACGCATGAACTCAAAGATGGAAAATTTTCCTTTCCTAGCCACGCCCCTTATCTGGTGAGCGACACAATACTGATCAGCCATCTGACACATTTCCTCCACGTTTTTAAATTGCCTTTCTTTAAGGAAAGTGCCAGATCTTTGCTCACCCTCTGGAAAAGTTGTTCCCTAAGAAGAAGATCTCGCAGTGATTGAAAAGTTTTTGTTCGTTTTAGATAAATCGATCCATCGATCCAAAAAATGACTCATACGGATCAGAAATGACGGAAACGATTCTCCTTTTTTAGGGGGCACAGAACGGGAAAAGTTCGTGAAAACGATCAGCCGAACATTGAAATTTCTTGAGGATTCTTCTTTCAATGATCCCAAGATAAATTTTGTTTCGCTGCAAGTGAGTGGTACAGTGTCAAAGCGCTACCCTAAACAACGACGCAATAAACAATGTCCACTTTTCCTTTGGCCAACCACAAGACGTTGCGTGACTTTCAATCGGGAAAAGAAAACTATCAAAGTCATCCTTTTTTTTCCTCAAAAGGTGGCAACTTTGGAATATGCCGCTTTTGGTTGAGGCATGGCTGCGGGAAACCCACTGGTGGAGGTTCTCTCGATGCCTGTATTCTTCTAATTCACATCATCTCTAATTCAACTGTTTCAACTTAAATTCCCTCGTAGTCTATTTCTTCAGCTTCCCTCTGTAATCTATTTTCTTCAGCTTCAGCTTCCCTCTGTAATCTATTTCTTCAGCTTCCCTCTGAGTTAATTTCTTCAGCTTCACTTCCTCCCGTAATCTATTTTTCAGCTTCCCTCTGTAGTTTATTTTCTTCTCTCTCTCTAGCCTGTCTGCCCTATCTGTGCATTGTTGCACATAGTTTTGTAAGTTTTTTTTCCCTCAAAACCCAAGCGTTCCGCTTGTTTAACATATTTATCAAAATCATCCATAATGAATCGTCAGATATAAACACCAAACAATCTCAAAGTATGAATAAAAATAAGGGGATATATGATGATATTATGTTTCACAAAACCGTAATTATAGTATATACAAATACAGAATTCAATTTTCCGTGGGAAACAAAAAACCAGCTTACTTAAACAGGTAGATATGAAATCCAAGGAATGTATCTTTCCAAAAAAAAATAATTTGCAACTGTTATCAATTGGAATTTACAAAACAAAATGAAGTTTAATACAAAACTTTTCCCTAAGAGAAAAAAATAAAAAACAATAAAGTTTTCTGAAAAAAATTCTTTATAAAGTTTAAGTTCTCAAATGTTCTTGTTGTCAGTCTTTCCTTTTTTACTTAATTTCAAAACGAATTTACAAAACAAATGTACCGCCTATACAAAAATGAATATAAATTTACAAAACAAATGGAATCACAAACAATTAAAAAGAGGGGAAGAAACACAAAATAGCGGAAATCCACCTAAAATATGAAAATGTTGAAAAGAAAACTAGATAGGAGCTTATTGAGGAGAAGGTTTAAGAGATTTTTGAAAAAGGGGTGAAAAGGAAATGAAAAGATACACAGGACCGAATAGTGGGGCAGAAATCAAGAAAAGCAAAAGAAGCCCACAGACAGCACCCTAGTGGGCACTGTCTCCCGTGAAACTGGGGACGGAAAAAACAAATCACTGCACAATATACACACACTACAGTAATAAACAAAATACAAACAATCAATCAATAAATGCACATTCACACCCAAACTCAAAGAAAATCTCCCCACCACACCCAAAAAAAAAGTGATCAAAAGATAAAGATTTTATTTGGGCAGAGCGTTAAACAACTCCACCACCTACCCTATTAGCGTGACGGAGGAGAAGTTGATCCCACACTCTGAGGGGGAAGGGGAAAAATCAAACTGAAACAATAGGAAAGCGAAGAAATAGATATTTATGAGGAGGGAAAGACTATTGACTCCCCAACGCCATGTCCCCCTGCTAAAAAAGCAGGAAGAGGGTTTGGGGCTATCATCCTGGGAAAGGGGGCAAAAATTCTAATCCTCTAGGGAAGGAAAACGACTCCTCACGCCCTCCCCCTTGCTGCCAGGTTCGAGCAAAGGAGGTTGAGGCTATCGGTCCTGAGGGGGGGGAAGGGTCAAAAAGAAATCCTACTAAAAAAAAAACCCTTTAAAGGAGTAGAGCAACCAAAAATGTCAAACCCCCCAAAACACATATAAAATAGCAAAAAACAACAACAAATGCAAATATTATACACAATCAAAAATCAACTAATTTCTTTTTTTTTTTCCCCCCTCAAACCCTTGAAGGCACAAATAGAAATCCTTTTTTTTCTCTTCCCTCAAACCCTTGAGGGCACAAATAAAATCCTTTTTTTTTCTCTTTCCCCCAAACCCTTGAGGGCACAAATAGAAATCCTTTTTTTTTTTTTTCTCTTCCCGGGGAAACAAACGGCAGCTACGCCGGTGAAACTGGAGTCGGGGTCACCACTGGGCCACACTGTCACTCTTGCATACCCGCATTCATGACAGCATTTACTCCATACGCACACGCAATCTCTCCAAACAACCAAAAGGCGCACTACCGAATGTTTTTCTTCTCCCCCTCTTCTTCAGGGAAAACAATTTTCTAAATCACATCACCACTTGTAAACAGATTTTACCTCTGTATCTCTCTCCACACTGAAGACAAATAAATCGCACCATGTATCCTCCTCACGCGGAGACAAATCAATCTTCCCACATGTATCTCTCTTTACACTGAGAGAAAAAAACAGTCTTCACACATGTATCTCTCCTCACACTGAAGATAAAAAAATCTAGTTTCCGCTTCTATAAAGCCGTGGCCTTCACATTCCGTTTTTCCAAAAAATCTGGACCAGGAGAATACATAACTCCCGTAATCACTGAGGACCTGCCTGCCTCAAGTAAAAGCTTTTCCCTTTTTCAATTCCCTGTCTCTCTCTCTGAGACAATATACTGCCCCCTCGAACTCCCCCCCGTCCCCGGAGATACGAGTCTCCCACTTCTCTTCCGCGACTTCTTCTGTCCTCTTGCGAAATGACGACTTCAACTCCTCTCCCTGGAGTTGGTACTGGCTGGGCTGAACTACCGGTGTGTTCCCCACACCATGGCCATCTTTAACCACCTCACGGGGGGAAAGATGAAGGTGAAGGGGGAAGGGTAAAGGGTGAAGGGTGAAGGTGAAGGCTGAAACACGAATAAGGGTTCGTGTAAGTAACCTGCTTCTCAATTCAAAAATATGAATTCTTTCTCTCTTTTTAAGTTTTCCCCCTGTAGCTTTCCCCCAACTATCTATCGCTCACCTGGTAATGACTGGTCAGCAACGAGGACCACCGTCCTGACAGGTTCGAGTCTCTAGGCCATCTGCTGGGTTAAAACTGACTCTTTCCCCCCTTCTCCTAAATGATGCTTACTCAGTGTTCAAAACACATGACCAACACCTTTACCTTACCAGCCCTTTTAAACCTCACTCAGTGGGCACTTTCACCCAATGACCACATTCGTTTCTTGAATGAGTCATACTCACAATTATTTTGGGACGCCCCGCTACACTAGTCAAGCCATATGAATATTCTTCCTTTAATTGGGCACGGGGAAATGATTCCCTATCACTAACTACATGGATGGAGCGTCACATCCTTGATTGAGGCTACGTCACATTACAGGGGCTGTGCGATCGACTTTCATTAATTGTATTTTCGGTCTAGGACTGTCAATTTCTTCGCTGGTGTGGGTATTTCTAAGCCTTTGGCCCGCTGTTACAGGTCTGTTCCTGTCCACAGGGGGTGGTCAGTTTTCCTTCTGGTCATCTGTCACAGTGACAGGCCCCCGGCAGATTTGTCATGTGCCCCTGCAGCACGTTGAACAGGGAAGATAGCTGCACAACTGCCGCCTCCTTTTCCTCCACAGAACGTTGGTGCAGGTTTCCCCACAAACCCACGACGTGTCTTTCTTCTTCTTCTTTTTCTTCTTCTTCTTCTTCTTCTTTCTTTCTTCTTCTTCTTCTTCTTTCTCTTCGACTTCTCCTACTCTTTTTCTCCTTGTTCTTTCTGTTCTTCTTCTTCTTCTTCTTCTTCTTTTTCTTCTCTTCTCCCTTTTTCTTCTCTTCTTCTTCTTTCCCCTCCCCCTCCACCTCCACCCCTCCTCCTTTCCTATTCCTCCTCCTCCTCCTTCTCATTCACCTCTTCTTTTTTGTTCTTGTTCTTCTTCCTCTTTTTTCTTCTTTTCTTCTTCTTCCCTCCTCCTCCTCCACCTCCTCCGCCCCCTTATTCTTCTGCGTTTTCCCCTTCAATCTAGTTTCTTTTCGACTGAGTTTTTGCATTTTTTCTTTTTCCTGTTCTTCTTCCGATTTTTCTTTCGATAATTTCTTTTTTCTTCTTCTCGTCTTCGTCTTCTTTTTCTTCTTCTTCTTCTTCTTCTTTTTCTTCTTTGCATTCTTCTTGTTCTTTAGAGTTGAGGTAATTTGCATTTTGAAAGCGCATACCAGTGTAATTCTTTTTTAAAATAGAAACCAAAATGAATGCACAAACAAACAAACAAACAAAAAACCCATTGAGCACTTTGCGGGCGCAATGCTCTCTAAACCCATTCCGTGTGGAGAATATGAGGCGAAAACCGTTTCAATTTTAACACAAGAAATGGTGGTGAAGGGTGAGCAATTAGGGAGGCACACATACGTCTGTTGTAGGGTCCTCAGGTCTCTGGAGCAGGCTGGAGCCGGTGCCAGACGGCCAGGCTGAAAGGGTCTGGCAGATTGGTGCCGATAAGGAAGGCTGGCACATTTTGCTTGACATTTCTGGAGGGAAAATTCCTCCAGTCTCACTGTGTGCCACAATGCTCATGCATGTCAACTGCACGTGTGTCTGTTTATTTGGAAACTGGAGATTATACGTTGGGCGGATCTAAACCCGTGCGTTTGTGCTTTGTGCAAGGAACGAAATCGTGTGTGTGTGTGTGTGTGTGTGGTTGTGTGTTGTGTGTGTGGTGTGTAAGTATGGGGTGTGTGTGGTGTGGTGTGTGAAAGCGTGCGTGTGCGTGCGTGCGTGCGTGCACGCGCGCATGCGTAAAGGGACGCGTGCGTGTGTGTGTGCGTGTGTGGTGGGCGCGCACGCGTGCGTGTGTGTTGTGTGTGTGAGTGTGTGTGTGTGTGTGTGTGTGTGTGTGGTGTGGTGTGTGGGGGTGCGGAGAAGAGAGAGAGAGAGAGAGAGGGGAGAGAGAAGAGAGAGAGAGAGAGAGAGAGAGAGAGAGAGAGCTCACGCATGAGTTTGCTGTCGTTGTTGTTTTGTTGTTGTTGTTGGTACTCTTCTTCTTCTTGCTTTTTTCTATCTTCTTTTTTTTTTTACTTCCTTTATCTCCTTCTCCTTCCCCCTCCTCCTCCTCCTCCTCCTCCTCCTCCTTCTTCTTTTTTCTTCTTCTTCTGCTCTTCCTTCTTCTTCTTCTTCTTCTTTTTCTTCTTTCTTCTTTTTCTTCTTCTTCTTCTTCCTCCATCCCCTCCTCTTCATCTTCGTGTTTTTACTTTTTCATTTTATTCATTATTTCATTCTTTCTTCTTTATTTTTTCCTCCGCCGCCTCCTTCTTTTCCTCGGATCACGAAACAGAGTAATACACTTCCAGAGCGTTATTTGAATTGTCTCCCATCCCCCCCCCCCCCTCTACACACACCAATGAAAACAAAACCAAACAAATACACTACTGTGTGACATTTCATTTAACTAGAATTTCTGATGCTCCTAAACACACAGTCAGTCAATTATGTAGGGAAACATTATTCCTTTCTTTCTGTGTCTGCCTGTCTGCCTACCTACCTGTCCGTGTCTCTATCTCTGTCCGTCTGTCGTGTCTCTGTCCCCCGTCTGTCGTCTGTAAAATGTCTGTTGATCTATAGTACAAGAAACTGTCCCACTTTTACTTGCAATATAGCGCACATCCTTTTTTGTCTGTCTGTCTGTCTGTCTGTCTGTCCTCTCCTCTCTCTCTCCTCCCCTCTCTCTCTCTCTCTCTCTCATCCTTCCTCTCTCCTCTCTCCCCCTCCGTATGTGCACGTTTCCATCTCTCCGCAGCGTGTGTGTGCATTTGAGAGAGAGAGAGAGAGAGAGAGAGAGAGAGAGAGAGAGAGAGAGAGAGAGAGGGAGGGATTTACTCGTGCATGGTCATTTGCCCCCGATGGAGTGGTACACTTAACAATTATTTTAACAGAGCGACATTCCTTTGGGATCTATACATACACACACAGTCACGTATGCACACATATTTCAGAATCTTTAAGACAAGTAGCAGATCGTAATTCAAATGTTACATAAGAATATTGACAATTTTCTGACAGCGTTTCATTTTGAGATGCTCACAGTAAAGTGATCGAAAAATGGCTGTGATACTTTTACAATTTCAAAGGTATATAATGCTTCGCAAATTATTTAGGCTAGGAGAAACGCAAACCGGGGGGGGGGGGGGGGGGGGGGGGGGGGGGGGGGGGGGGGGGGGGGGGATTTCCGAAAGAAAGACCACCCAAAAAGAGAGAGGAGAGGGAGAGGGAGAGAGAGAAGAAGAAGAAGAAGATGACGACGACACGAAGAAGAAGAATGGTGGGACTACAACTGATAAGCACCTGGTAATCTCTGTCAGATAGCGTGGTAGATGGCCACACATGAGCTGTGTTTACTGATTTTTATTGTCAGCGGACGGAAGTCGTACCCGACAGGGGCAACAAAGGATTGGCTTCACAGACACTCGTTGATTTTGTTTGGCGCACGTGACAGGTAAATATTACACTTCGTTGCCTTCTCCTTCACCCCCTTTACATCCCCCCCCACCCGCAATCCTTCACCTTTCCTCCCTCCCTCCCCGTCCCAATCCAGCCCTCTGAAAGAAATTCTTCGCCAAGCATTGTTATAACAACGGAAAACTGTCTGCTTGCATTTGTTTGGCCTTCATTGTAATTCATTCCGCGCAAACATGTAAACGTGTGTGTGTGTGGGGTGTGTGTGTGTGTGTGAAATGCTACGAGCAACATAATATAGAATCCAAGCAGTGTGTCCCAGAACACAGAACTACATGCACGGCCTGTCCAGAGACTTTTCGTCCGCTAGTTAGAACTCATCAGTGAACACTAATGATGCTGTCGGCGATCCGCCCTACACATCCAAAGGAAATCCATCACCATAATGCTTGTGGACTGCTCACCACCAAGGGTTCAAACACAGAGTCCAGCAGCACCCCCAACGGAAAGTGAAGTAGGAATAAGGCATTGAAAGAAAATAAAAATTTGTATAAAAACTGAAAACTCATGTAAAGAATCAGAAATAGGGGGGGGGGGGGGGGGGGGGGGGGGGGGGGGCAGGGGGGGGGGGAGGGAGAAGGATCTTTGGGCTTCGATGCAGGATCCATGGGCGGATACAATTATTATTTATTATTATTAAAGTACATATATAGCGCCTATCCCCGGCCAGAGACCAAGCTCTAAGCGCTATACAATCCACATTCTCGTTTAACACAACGGGCTGCCTACCTGATAGAGCCGACTGAAGAGCTGCCTGCTGGCGCTTCATTCAGTCGATTCCCGTGTCATTCAATGAATATCGTTCATTCAGTTTAACAGCTCTTTCATTCTTTCGAT
>JAFLJL010017462.1:17500-25340 GCA_018398815.1 Conus ventricosus | reverse complement strand
CTTCTTGTCCTCCTTCGGGGTTAAAATGATTCTTTACTCCCTCCTCCTAGTGAGTGCATACTCAGTGTTCAAAACACATGACCAGCACCTTACCAGCCCTTGTTAAACTATCACTCAGTGGTCACTTTCACCCAATGACCATGTTTCTTTCTTTACTGAGTCATATCACAATTATTTGGGGACGCCCGCTACACTAGTCGAGCCACATGAAATCCTTCCTTTCTAGTAGTGCATGGGGAAATGATTCATTTACTAACTACATGTGATGGAGCGTCACATGCCTTTGGGATGTGAGGTACGTCACATGACAAGAATGAAACTCGGAAACAAAGACAGAAAAAAAGAGTTGAAGAAAAAAAAAAACAGAAAGAAGGTGAAGAAAGCAGAAAAAACATAAAGAGGGGACACACACACACACACACACAAAACAATAACTAAATTTGGAAGAAGAAAAATCAATAAATGAAGAAAGAACAGAATGGGAGAAGGGACAGATACAGAGAGAGAGAGGGGAGAAAGATGGACGGGTGGCGGAGGGAGGGATAGACGGGGCGGACAGACAGACAGACAGACTGAGACAGACCGAGACAGAGAAAACACACAGAGGGAGACAGACAGCCGGGACAAGGACAGACACTGGAATCAAACACAAACACACACACGCAAAAACATGTAAACGAAACCCAGACCCAAGCAGTTCAGCACATATACCTGCATACACCACACAAAACCACACACAACCCACATACAATCCGTCCTCACCACATATTCTCTCCATCCCATAGAAATCAATCGTCAAAATGTCCCCTTTCCCCACTGTAGCTCGAACAATAAATGCCTATTTGATAGACCGTTCATTTCTGTTGTTAGTTCTAGCCAACATACTTTCCTCACACAGCTATGAAATCCGGGTCAGCGTGGGAGGAGGCTGGGGGGATGGGGGGGAAGGGGAGGGGAGGAGGAAGAAAGGGGGAGGGGGGAAGGTGGAGGTGGACAGCTTTGTTGCAGAAACTATTTCACAGCATTGGGAATTACACCTCATTGATACAGAGTTGTTGTTTTTTGTAAATACTCTTCCCAACTAGTAATGGTGGAGTTGGACTGTGGGATGGAGATGAGGTGCGCGCATGCTTGCCTACTTAAGTGTGCACGTGTGTGTGTGTGTGTGTGTGTGTGTGGTGTGTGTGTGTGTGTGTGTGTGTGTGAATGCTTGCCTGTGTGTGTGTGTGTGTGTGTGTGTGTGTGTGTGTGTGTGTGTGATGCTTAAAGATGACAGACACAGACACACTATCATTGATGAAACGGCATGAGCTATACCTTCAGCACAGTTTGCTTTTACTGATGGAGATCTTCGTAATGAAATTTCCTTACATTGTCATACCGGAATCCCTTTGACTTGAGCTAGCCAGAAACATTTACGCCTACGCAATGAAAACTTTTTCACATGATTTTTCAATCTCAGAGTTGTTATTTAGTACCTCAACTCCATCGGGATGGGAATGAGGGTTGGGGCAAGATGAGTGGAACCTCATGGTTCTGTTTTCGAAGAAAAGCATCCAGAACTAAAATACTTTTCTTGAGTACAAGTGAGCATACAAGAGGGGGAAGGAAGAGGAGAAAAAAGAGAGTAAGGAGTCAGGAAGACACGCACAGAAAACCCGAAACAGAGACAGCCAGTGACCACAGAAAACAGTAAGGAGTCAGGAAGACAAAAGAACCTGAACACAGAGACAGAAAGTGACCACAGAAACAGTAAGGAGTCAGGAAGACACAAGAACCTGAACACAGAGACAGCCAGTGACCACAGAAACAGTAAGGAGTCAGGAAGGGCACGCACAGAACCTGAACACAGAGACAGCCAGTGACCACAGAAACAGTAAGGAGTCAGGAAGACACCACAAAAAACCTAAACACAGAGACAGCCAGTGCCCAAAAAGAAAGGGAGTCAGACACACACGAACCTGAACAAGGACAGAAGTGCCCCACAGAAACAGAAAAGGGGTCGGGACACACAGAAAAAAAAACACGAGAACCCAGTGACCCAAAAACAAAAGGGAGCAGGAAGACACACAAAAAACCCCTAACACCCGACAGCCTGGCTGAAAAAAGAGCCCTGGAACAGACGGACTGAAACGAAAGAAATTTGGGAGACACCCAGTGACTGAAACAGAAAGAGCCCTGGAGACACCCATGACTGAAACAAAGAGACTTGGAGACAGCCGTGACTGAAACAGAAAAAATTGGAGACAGCCGTAACTGAACAAAAAAAATTTGGGAGATACCCAGTGATAAAACAGAAAGAAATTTTGGAGACAGCCAGGACTGAAAACAGAAAGAGACTGGAGACACCCAGTGACTAAAAACAGAAAGAATTTGGAGACAGCCAGGACTGAAACAAAAAAGAGCCCTGGAACAGTGACGACACGAAAGGATTGGAGCAGCCATGATGAAACAGAAAGAACTTGGGACAGCAAGTGACTGAAACAGAGGAGATTGGAAAACCCATGATGAAAAAAAGGACCGGGAGAAAAGCATGACTGAAACAGAAAGAGACTTGGAACACCATGACTGAAACAGAAAGAAACTTGGAGACAGCCAGTGACTTAAACAGAAAGAGCCCTGGAGACGACAGTGACTGAAACAAAAAGAAATTGGGACAGCCTTTGATGAAACAAAAAGAGACCGGAGACAGACGTGACTGAAACAGAAAGAGACTTGGGCAGCCGGGACTGAAACGGAAAGAGATTTTGGAGACAGCCATTGACGAAACAGAAAAGACCTGGAGACACCCAGGCTGAAACAGAAAGGATTTGGGAGACAGCCATGATGAACGAAAAAACCCGGGAGCAGCCATGACTGAAACAGAAAGAGCCCTGGAGACAGCCATGACTAAAACAAAAGAGATTTTGGAGACAGCCATGACGAAAAAAAAAGAGCGGGGGCCCGCCAGTGACTGAAACAAAAAGAGACTTGGAGCAGCAGTGACTGAAACAGAAAAAATTTGGAGTAGCCTGACAAAACAAAAGAGACCGGGAACAGCCAGTGACTGAAACAGAAAGAGCCCGGGAGCACCCATAACTGAAACAAAAGAAACTTGGAGATACCCATGACTGAAACAGAAAAAAACTTGGAGATAGCCAGTGACTGAAACGAAAGAAATTGGGAGTAGCCATGACAAAACAGAAAGAAACTTGGAGATACCCCGGACTGAAACAGAAACTTGGAGACACCAGTACTAAAACAGAAAGAGATTTGGGAGACACTGACTGAAACAGAAGAAATTTGGAGTAGCCAGGACGAAACAAAAAAAATTAGTACCATGACTGAAACAAAAATTGGAGAAGCCAGTGACGAAACAGAAAGAAACTTGGAGATAGCCAGTGACTGAAACAAAAAGGCCCGGGGGAACAGCCATGACTGAAACAAAAAGAAAATTGGAGATAGCCAGTGACTGAAACAGAAAGAAACTGGAGAACCCATGCTAAACAGAAACTGGAGACACCCAACTAAAACAGAAAGAAACTTGGAGATACCAGGACGAAACGAAAGAAATTTTGGAATAGCCATGATGAAACAGAAAGAAACTTGGAATAGCCAGTGATGAAACAGAAAAATTGGAGATCCCATGACTAAACAAAAGAAATTTGGAGATAGCCATGACGAAACAGAAATTGGAGACCCGTGACTGAAACAGAAAGAGCTGGACGGTACTAAAAACAGAAAAAAATTTGGGAGAAGCCGGACTGCAGAAAAACTTGAGAACCCGGACAAAAACAGAAAGAAACTTGGAGATAGCCAGTGACTGAAACAAAAATTGGAGACACCCAGTGACTAACAGAAAGAGCCCGGGAAACACCCAGGGACTGAAACAAAAATTTGGAACAGCCAGTATAAACAAAAAGAAACGGGAACACCCATGACTAAAACAGAAAGAGCCCTGGAGACAGCCGTGACTAAAACAGAAACTTGGAGACCCCATGACGAAACAGAAAGAAACTTGGAGATAGCCATGACTGAAAAAAAAAGGACCGGGAGACACCCAGTGACTGAAACAGAAAAAAAAACTTGGAGATAGCCAGTGACTAAAAAAAAAGAGACTTGGGGGAAACATGTTCTTCACCTTGTGACTCTACATCAAGGTCAAGGAAAAAACTTTAAATCTGCTTCCCCTTTTCAATTTCCCGCACTGAGCCCAAAACTGTTATAAACTGGGTCCCAATTTTTTTCTTTTTTTTTTTTCTTTTTTTCTTCCAGAAAATGGTATCCTTACAGCAGAGATTTTATCATTGTGACTGACGAACCTTCAACGTGAGGTCAGACTGAGCACGTGAAACTCCCGTGCCTTTTGAGCTGCGTTTGGGGCATGCGAAATTTGCGAAGTCAGACAGATAGTTTCACAGAAATGCGCACAACTATTTTCTGTTTTTTGAACCGCTGACCTTTTTAACAAAGCACTATGAAAAAGATAACAAGGATGACAGGGGGGGTGGGGGGGGAAGGGCGAACAATGGGGTGGGAGGGAGGGGAGGGAGGAGACCCGTAAAATCCACCAGGAGGGCGTGGAAAAATTTGAAAACAAAAATAACAAAAAAAAACCCCTACAGCATCATCATCATCACCAGCAAAACAAAACAAAAAGACGCAGGAGAAAAAATGTACAGCGTACTCCTTGTAAAAGCCCCCCCGCCCCTACATACCCAAAGCTGCCAACATGTGCACCCAGCAACGACAACTGCAAAACAAAGGAAAAAACATGAACCAGCAAAAAAATGAAGTGCGGGAGAAATCTTAGGTAAAACACTAAGAGACAGCACCCTTTAATGGGGTTTTCCCCACACCCTTTTCCACCCCCCAAATTTTATCAATGCCGCTCTAAAAACATCTTGTGCCCTCATTTTATGAAGGAAGGCCAAACTTTTTTTTCAAAATTTTAATCAGGGGGCTTATATCCAAACCCTAAATAATGTACCCCAGGACTCCATAACCCTGCATTTCCCCAAATTTCCCAGGGCGGCGCCCTTAAAGCCATATTAGGAATAAAAACTAAAATCTGACACCCTTTGTTAACACACGGTCTAACTTACTCCTAATTATTTACATTCAAAGTTTATTACGGTAAAAATCCAAAACTTTCCCCTCTAAAAAAACAAACATTTAATTAAACTAACATTGCTAACTTAGCATTCTTTTACAAAGAAATTTCTCTAAAAAATTGAAAACTCTGAATCAGAAATAGAACTGTAGCAAAAAAATAACCTTGAAGGAACTTCATTACCAGAAACCTTCCCGGTAGGTTCCCCAAATTTCATTCACATTTGTCCCACAGTCAGTACCTTTCATTGGTTTCATTATTGCTGAATTCAAAAAAATTTTTAACACCTCTTCCAGGAGAGTTTTTAGTTTCATCCAGAAACAAAACAACGACGAGGAAAATTTGCTGTCGAACAGACTTTCACCCCCTCAAAACTATTCCGAGTTGTCTGCAGTTCTTTTAAACCGACTAAGGCAAGGCGCACTTGTCATCGCAGCAATACGCCGCTTACCCCCCGTTTTGTGACCTGTAAAAACTCAGACAAAAAATGAAAATTTTACCCCCCCCCAAAAAAAACACCGAAATGTTATCTTCAAATCGCAATTCTTTCGCAACTTTTTAAATTTGGGGGCTGCCTTTTGGGGCGAAAGACCCCTTCCCACATCTTTGACAAGGTAAAAGACACAAGGCATTTGGGGGAAAGTCTTTTTGCTTTTGCCCAAAACGGAGCAGACAAAATTTGCGTTTAAAAAAATTTTTTTTTTCTGTATTTTAAACCCCATAATTTGGGGGGGGGGGGGGGGGGGGGGGGGGGGGGGCAGGCTGCAATTTTTGCATTTTGATTTTTTTTTTTTCCCCAAAAAAAATTTCGGAAATTTGTTAGGGGAACGGTGTCAAGTACAAGACAAACAATGAAAAGGGAGGGTGGATTTAAGCCTTGGCCTATTGGATTGGAAAACTTCCAATGGAAATGCAGCGCGACTTGTGGAAGGATTGCACTTCTTTTCCGTTTTTTTCTGCTAAAAATGTCGTTGTTTTTAGGCACCCCCAGGAGAACGTGATGGAATTAGGAATTTGTTGAAGAGTTTTTGCTGATGCTAGTGTGAAAAAGCAAGGAAGGAATGTGGAATTTTGAATGAATGGGTGTGGTGGGGGATAGTTTTTTATTAGTTTTAAACCCATGAAATCGTGATTTTAAAAACGACACGGCTATGACTGATGATGCCTAGGGGGGAGGGGAATCGAAATGCCATTGAGTGGGGAAGAAAAACTCATGTAAAAAAATTTTCCCGAGATCCCAAACCCTTTAAACTAAAAGACAACATCTGGGCTCTAACTATTACATTGTTGACATACCCTTTTTGGGTGTTTTTGGTTATAGCAGGGTTTTATGTAAAACTGAACCAAAAAACCTTATTCATTCTTTTCTGGTTACTCGAAAGACTGCTATAATCCACACTGATTTTCTTTTGAAAAAGGGTGTAACTTACTTTTGGGGTACTGTGGAACATCCGACTGGGTCATTTGGGGGAAAAGCTCTTGAAATGACAACAGGATTGCCCCTGTTTTTTACCTTTGTTTTTACATTCTAGACAATAAGCACCTAACAAACCCACAACACACCTTCTGTTTCATAATATTTTTTTACTCAAATTTTAACAATTTTTATTCTAATTCATGTTGAAAAATTTTTATATTTTACAAACCTAACTATTTTTTGCAAAATTTTCCTTTTGTTAAATTTACCAACAACAAATTAAAAAACCGTTTTCCCCAACCAGTGTAAGGGTTCACGGCACTCTGGATTCGCTGCCATGTATCAACAGTGAGGTAAATCAAAGGGAAAAAACTTGAAGGGGAAAAATCAACAATCAAAGTATCATTGATTTTCAAAGCAGCAACACATTTCTGCATTTCTGTTTTCAGGGGCATGTGCTGAGTATGCTGCGCTACTTGTTAAACAGCCCAAAGAGGTCAGGCACTGTGTATGCTGAGCTACTTGTTAAACTGCCCAAAGAGGTCAGGCACTGTGTATGCTGAGCTACTTGTTAAACTGCCCAAAGAGGTCAGGCACTGTGTATGCTGAGCTACTTGTTAAACTGCCCAAAGAGGTCAGGCACTGTGTATGCCAAGCGACTTTGCTAAATTTTCCAAACTTAGAACGGCCTTGAAAAATGCCAGCTCAGTTTTCCCACACTTTGGCAACTGTTCAAGACAATACAAACCCTGATATTTTAGAGGGCTGAAAGGAGCCGTCATGACCATACTCACAGAAAAAAGAGTGTTGGAGGGGGGCAATGGCTGAAAGGAGTCGTCATGACCATACTCACAGATAAAAAGAGTGTTGGAGGGGGGCAATGGCTGAAAGGAGTCGTCATGACCATACTCAGATAAAAAGAGTGTTGGAGGGGGCAATGGCTGAAAGGAGTCATCATGACCATACTCACAGATAAAAAGAGTGTTGGGGGCGTCACTCCAGTGACCGACTCTGCACGACTGACGCTTCCTGGCTTTGCCGAGCGCGTGAGGAGGCGCACGCTTTGTTGATCTCCTGGTTGCTGATCCCCTGTGTCTGGGCGGCGGCGGCGCAGGTCCCTTCTCTGATGGCATCCCCACTACATCTCAGTCTTCCCAGCAGCCCCAGCTTCTTCCTGCATTTGAACGTCTGCTTGTGGTTGATTGTTGTTGGTGTCTAGTTTTTTTGTGTACAGCTGGGCAGCAACTGAAATCAGCATGAACAGGAAACTGTAAATATGTGAAGACGCTATATGATCTGCTACCAGTTCTGTTATCAAGCTTCACTGGATG
>JAFLJL010017462.1:0-12500 GCA_018398815.1 Conus ventricosus | reverse complement strand
CAGAATCAAAGGCAATCTCTACTCTATTATTCAGTTGCTGACTTAACAGTCTGATCCACATTACTCTCCCTCCCCTCCCTCCATTACCCCTCCCCTTCTCTCTTTCTCTCTACTCCTCTCCCAGCACCCCTCCTCCACTACCCCTCCCTGACCTACTTTTGACACAGACCACTGGCTGTGTGGTCGGTCACTGACCCAAATCATTTGTCAGCTGTTGGCCGCACAAAAGTAGGGTCAGATCGGGACTGCAATACATTCATGTCCACCACACACTTGCCAAGTCTGCCTACTCACAACACACTTGCAAAGTCTGCCTACTCAATATCGTCTCATACCACTAATTATGTCGGCTGTGTATCTTACTTCCATGCAGAGAAATATGATTGAAATTGTATTCTTGGAATTAAAGGTCTGGTCACACTAAGCGAGTCCCCCTCTCTCCACAAGCCGCAGTGGCGAAGCGGTTAGCGTTTGGGACTCCTGGCTGGGACGTCAGAGTTCGATTCTCATCAGAGCCATGAGGTGATTTGTCTGCCCTGACCAGCCCCAACCCATACTTGAGTTTGCTATGGGCTCAATTGGGAAGACTGGGACCAACCAGTCGAGTTTCATCCACTTAATGGATGCGTCTCTGAGAGTGTTGCTCAAATTTCCTGACCAACACTGCAAGTGTCTGTATCTCTCTGGCCTGGTTGACGCCGGGATAATATGAAAATAAACGTAGAGTACAGCCCTGTCATGCAGTCTCAGACCGAAATGGAAACCAGTTGCCTCATCTTCATCATCCTCATCTCATCGATCAGCATCACAACACACACACACACACACACACACACACACACACACACACACACACACACACACACACACACCATGGAAGTCCCTCTCTCCAGAGCAACAAACTCCCTCCCTTGCCGCATCAGTTTTGTGGTGGCACCAGCCAGTTCACAGACACCTGTATGTAGATCGGAAGGTCACCTGACTTGGGGCATGCAGCTCATGCCTCATTTCTGGCGGTTCACTCAAGTCCTTCATTTCAATGCAGGTTGTGCCGTAGTTGACTTCATTAGCCGAGTGAAGAGAACAAAGTTATGAACAGCATCATGTTCGACTCTGAATGCCAAACCATGGATGAATTCTTGATGGTGGTGAAGAAGACTGAAGGACACCAACAGAAAATTTGTGGTCTAGAGAGACAGTGGGCAGCACAGTACGGAACAACCTTCACCTTCACTCTGACTGGCTGATCACCTTTGCCATGTCTCGCCCGAATTGCGCATGTTCAACTAGCCAAACCAAGCGACTGTTCACTCTTATGCTCGCTTGCTAAAATCCTTCCAATTGTCAAGTGTCCAAAAGCAAAGGCAAGAGTGAACAATTTGGTGAAAGACTCGACTGGTAAATGAGATACACTCAAGTATGTCAGCAACATTAATATGTCCATACTGCTTGTGATTAGCATGACTAGTCTATATCTTACGTCTAAGATGCTAATTATGTCTAATCTGATGACAAGTGCATCCCACTAATAATGAGTGCAAGACTCATATGGCTAAACTACTATGTATGACTTCAATATACATGTGCCCATACTGCTTAGTATGACTGCAATATTCATATGTCCATACCGCTAAGTATGACTGCAATATTCGTGTGTCCATACTGCTAAGTGTAACTGCAATATTCATATGTCCATACTGCTAGGTATGACGCAATATTGTATTCATGCAGGTATGACTGCAATATTTATCATACCTAAGTTGACTGCAATATTCGTATGTCCATACTGCAGGTATGCGCATATTGTATTCCATACTGCTAGGTATGACATGCAAAGTTGTATGCATACAAGTATGACAGCATAATTATGTCCATACTGCTAAGTATGACTGCAATATTCATAGTCCATCCATGCTAAGTATGACTGCAAATTTATATGTCCATACTGCTAAGTATGACTGCAATATTCAATGTCCATACTGCTAAGTATGACAGCAAATATTCATATGTCCATACTGCTAAGTAGACTGCAATATCGTAGTCCATACTGCTAGTATGACTGCAATATTTGATGTCCATACTGCTAAGTTGAACTGCAATATTCATATGTCCATACTGCTAAGTATGACAGCAATATTTGTATGTCCATACTAAGTATGACTGCAATATTCGATATGTCCATACTGCTAAGTATGACTGCAATATTTGTATGTCCATACTGCAAGTATGACTGCAATATTTGTATGTCCATACTGCTAAGTATGACTGCAATATTCATATGTCCATACTGCTAAGTATGACAGCAATATTTGTATGTCCATACTAAGTATGACAGCAATATTCTATGTCCATACTGCTAAGTATGACTGCAATATTTGTATGTCCATACTGCTAAGTATGACATGCAATATTTGTATGTCCATACTGCTAAGTATGACAGCAATATTTTATGTCCATACTGCTAAGTATGACAGCAATATTTGTATGTCCATACTGCTAAGTATGACAGCATATTTTATGTCCATACTGCTAAGTATGACAGCAATATTCTATGTCCATACTGCTAAGTAATGACTGCAATATTCATATGTCCATACTGCTAAGTATGACTGCAATATTTGTATGTCCATACTGCTAAGTATGACTGCAATATTCATATGTCCATACTGCTAAGTATGACAGCAATATTTGTATGTCCATACTGCTAAGTATGACTGCAATATTTGTATGTCCATACTGCTAGTATGACTGCAATATTTCGTAGTCCATACTGCTAAGTATGACTGCAATATTCGTATGTCCATACTGCTAAGTATGACTGCAATATTTGTATGTCCATACTAAGTATGACTGCAATATTCATATGTCCATACTGCTAAGTATGACAGCAATATTTGTATGTCTACAATACGGCCGCAATATTCTATGTACATCTCTAAATACGACCGCAATATTCCTATGTCATACCACTAAATACGACTGCAATATTCCTATGTACATGCCACTAAATATCGACCAGCAATATTTCCTATGTACATGCCACTAATACGACCTGCAATATCTATGTACTGCCACTAAATACGACTGCAATATTCCTATGTACATGCCACTAAATACAACCGCAATATTCCTATGTACATGCCACTAAATATACCGCAATATTCCTATGTACATGCCACTAAATACGACCGCAATATTCCTATGTACATGCCACTAAATACGACCGCAATATTCCTATGTACATGCCACTAAATACGACCGCAATATTCCTATGTACATGCCACTAAATACGACACGACCGCAATATTCCTATGTACATGCCACTAAATACGACGAATTTCCTATGTACATGCCACTAAATACGACTGTAATATTTCCTATGTACATGCCACTAAATACGACACAACCGCAATATTCCTATGTACATGCCACTAAATACGACCGCAATATTCCTATGTACATGCCACTAAATACGACGTAATATTCCTATGTACATGCCACTAAATACGACACGACCGCAATATTCCTATGTACATGCCACTAAATACGACTGCAATGCAGAATCTGCAAGTCCAGCGCGCACAGCAGGAAGTGGCAGGCATTCAACTTCACTGAGGTCACTGTGAAAAAATGTTAGATTGCACTGATTTTTATTTTCAACTAGTATTTTTCCTTTGCTCCTTATAACTGCAGTATTCAAAGATCCATGCTGACAACTGGTACTGTATGGTTCCAAAGGCATCTGTGTCCAATGGTATATAAACTTAATGTGCATTTCTCACTCTCACACACACACAACACACACACACACACACACAGAGCAAAATGACAGATCAACCTGCAGGCTTGAATTCCTCCGTTCACGTCAAATGTCTTTTTGTGCCTGAATCTTAACGTCCTTGTATAGCTCTATTCCCACACTCCCTCACTCATCTTTCCCACCTTGTACTCTTCTCATTTTTAAATTTCATTCAAGATAATTATACCCTCCCTGATAATATCTTTATTAACTGTGAATCATTTCATTTTTCTTTCTTCTTCCCCCCCCCCCCAACCCCCCCCCCCCCCCCTATATTCCTCCACCTACCTCTGCCCACTCCTCTCTCCTCTCTCTCTCTCCATCTCTCCTCTCTCTCTCTCTCTCTCTCTCTCTCTCCCTCTCTACCTCCCTCCCCAAGTATACAAATCTACATACTACAGTAAAAATGCAGATCCTGAGCAGGGTCCATGGAGAAGAGAGAGAGAGAGAGAGAGAGAGAGAGAGAGAGAGAGAGAGAGAGAAGAGAGAGAGAGGGACAGACTGACAAACAGTGACACGTACACAGAGGGACAGATAGAAACCAAGAAAAAGAGAGAGAGAGAGAGAGCGAAAGCCAGATATGAGAGAGAGACAGAGACAGACAGACGGACAGACAGTGACAGAGAGAAAGAGAGAGAAGGGGGGAGATGAGAGATAAAGACAGCACAGAAAAACAAGAGAAGAAACAACAAAAGAAACTGGGTGAAGAGGGAGAGGAAGAGAAACGGAGAGACAGAGACAAAGAGCTTGAGAGGGAGTGAGAGAGTGGGGAGGAGAGAGAGAGAGAGAGAGAGAGAGAGAGAGAGAGAGAGAGAGAAGAGAGAGAGAGAGAGAAAGAGAAGAACAGGAACAAAGCCAATCAATACTGAAGTCAGGCTCTGTCTCTCAGTCTCAGACTGGTCCCAGTCCACTCTTGACAACCACTCACTCTCTTTCCCTCTTTGTCCATGGCCCACCTCTCCCTGATCCTGACTCCTCTATAACTCTCCTCCTCCTCCCCCCCCCCCCCCCCCCCCTTCCTTCCTTCCACTTGCCCAACCCCACATCCTTCTAACCTTTTCCAACTTTTCGCAGAGCCTGGGCTGCTGCAGTCTGTTGTTGAAGTCAGTGCCAGTCATTGCACTGGTATTAGAAGACTGCTTTTAGTTGTACATGTGTTATGCACACATCACCTTTCTGATTTCTCTCTCTTTCTCCATCTCTTTCACAAACGCATGCGCACGATCAGAACACACACACACACACACACACACAACACACACCACACACACACACACATTCACACATATACAAAATTATACATACACACACACACACATTCAGCCACACACACATTCAGCCACACACACACACACACACACACACACACACACACACACACACACACACACACTCACATATATACCAAACTATACATACACAAACATTCAGTCACACAAACATACAGCCATGCACACACAACACACACACACACACAACAACACCCCCAAATCTCCCTCTCTCCCTCTCTCTCTCTCTCTCATCACCTCCCCCACAATACTAAGTGCCTGATTAGACTGTAGAGAGATCACCAGCAACCAGCAGTTGTTGTTTTTTTCCCTTTTCTTGTCGTTTCCTGTCTTGTACTGTTCAATTAAATGCAGTTCTCTGGCCTTGCCCATTCTTTCTTTCTTTTTCTTTTCTGCCCTAAATCTGATTTCACTGTCTCCTCTTTGCCCCTCTCCTCTTGACTGCCTCTGTCACACCATGTCTATTCCTCATTCCCAGACCCTGGCTTTGTTTGTTTTTTTTTCCCCCCGCCTCATTCTTGCCTCCAACCCACCCACCTTTACAAGAGGGGAAAAGAGGTGGGGGAGGGGGAGCTCTTACATGTGACAGAGAGAAACCGTAGACAAAGAAGACAGATAACAGTGCAGACACAGAGAGAGAGAGATCTCCATCCTCGCTTTTCTTCACACAAAAGCTACGATGATAATCGCAGTGATTAAAGATTTCGAGCTGTTGTCACCTATCCCACACCTAGTGCTGCAAACTGTACATGAAGTAAAGAGTACGGCTGTATGAGACAGTTATGAATTGTACATACTGTGGTGTTTTGCTGCTCATGACACATATATGAGTATTTGTATATGAATTTAAACACTTTTTATTTTTACATGGTCACTTTCAACTTACGTTTATTCATGTGCATTACGTATGATTGTTACGTTTCCTTTGCTATCATTCTCAATCATTGTAAAGCAGCTGAATAATGCACTACATGGACTCATACTTTATAAGTAATATTTTCATATAAAATTTCTTTTCAAGAATTTATTAAACATGGAGCAGAGAACTCCGATCTGATCGAAGAGGGAATGAAACTGACAGACAGAGGAAACAGAGTGAAGAGGAAAAGAAGTGAGACACACAGATCGCAGACATACAGAAAGAAAGTTTTTCAGAGAGAGAGAGAGAGAGACAGAGCAAAGACAGAGAGAGAGAGAGAAAGAGATGAACCCCAACAAAGCCAATCAATACTGAATTCAGTGCCTCTGGTCTTATAATTCTGACCCAAATTCACTCTCCTCTCCTCTCCCTGCTGATCTCCATCTCACTCCCCCCCCCCCCCCCCCCCCCCCCCCCCACCCGCTGCTATCCCACTTCCCTCCCTTGGCTAAAATCCGACACTGTCACATCTGCAGATGCTTCACAGAGCTGACTGCTACTGCTAGTCCTAAAAATAGAACCAAGTTCGACTGGCTAAAACACTGCCAATGTATGTTGTAATACCCATAATCTTCCCATGTATTGGACGTGATGTCCACACAACCAAAACCCCGCCTAGAAAAATGTGTTTCTGACCTTGGGCCTTTTTTTGTGTTTGGTGGGAGGTGGATGGCTGTGCTTTTTTGTTTTTGAGTAGCATATCCACACAACACACACACACACACACACACGCCTGCGCGCGCACACACACACATACACACGCTCACACATTAACATATCACATACATGCACATATACACACACACAAACACAAACACACACACCACCCACCAACAAAAAAACAACAGTTCAATACCACGTTATCTGACAGAAGCCCATTTCACAATTATCACAACTCTGTATACACAACATTTTTTTAATTTTTTAGGCATCATACACTACCAAAAATTGAATGGCAGGGAAAAAAGCATTTTTTCAGAATTCTGTGCGACTTTTACACTATCGCCTTTCAATGGACCCCATTGATCTTCATTTGCCCCAAGCTGTGCACACTGGCACACCTATATTTAGACTTTGACGTGCAGATAAGGTCACAGTACAGATCTAATTTCAGATGGCAAAATGGCCAAACCATTGTGCACAGATGCTGATGACAGCCAGCCACAGGCCCTCTCAGAGTCCAAAAGGAATTCAAAATGGGCCACTGGGCACAGACCTCAAGTCATTGTCAGTCAACCAGGCACCAGTACATAATACCTACGAACCCTGCATTCCTTTCCTCCTAAGGAAAATAGTGAAATCAAAGAACCAGTGACTACCATGCATATGCCTCATCACTACGTACATGCCCACTTCTTGAGTCAACTTATGGTGCTTATTGACGTGCCAACCACCAACAGCCATATCAGGGCTATCACACAGGTAAAAATCAATTGTCAAAACACCAAGGGCCATATCAGGGCTGTCACACAGGTACAAATCAACTGTCAAAACACCAAGGGCCATATCAGGGCTATCACACAGGTAAAAATCAACTGTCAAAACAGAGTTAAGAAAAACGCACTAACACACACACACCACACACATAACTTATTGAAATAGATTTTCTAAAAGCACGCTGAAATTTCATTAAAACCTTTCTGCCATAAAATCTTCGATCAATGGCAAACGCTTAAATCTCTTTCAGAAGCTAAGAAATCACCTTAGGTGGGATATCTCTGAACAATGTTTTCATGTTGTCTGCTTCACAGTGCTGTGTCTGATTCAAGTCCCACCACTCTGAAGAACATATTTCACAGAGAGCAGTGCATCAGCTGAATGCATCACAGAGCTTCTGGCGTAAAAGGAGTCTAGGCCTGTGTGCAACGGCACAAGACTGTTTCTTCCCTACAGCCACCAGTGGCACATGGTGACAGGTCTTTGAGATCCAGACTGATTTGGAAAAGCTTGTTACCCAGTTGTGAGTTCCATTCCTCTTGCCAGAGGTTGTTGACATAAGCCCGAGCTTCAGACTTCATTCAATGCCCATCTGGCGCCGAGTATGAGAAGATAAGTGGTCGCTCGTTCTTCAGTTTCGTTGATTCCTAAATGTTGTTACCTTGCCTGAAGAAGACCTAAGAGGTCGAAACGTGTCATGTATTGTCTTGTAATTCGTTTGTCCATGTTAACTGGCAGAGTTATTTCTGATACCTTTTATTATTTTTTAGATTTCGGATCAGTGTGAGGGAGAGAAAATCAGCTCAACTCTTTATTTGGCAAATTGATCAATAACATCGTTGCCTTGAATGCCCATTTGACTGGGAACCCAAGCAAAAACTATGTTGTATCCATCAGATTTTGGAGAGGTGTAGAGTTCGAACAATTTCAGCAGCTGATGGTGCTTGAGCTTACTGCTAGCAACAGCCTCTAAAGCAAAAACAGAGTCAGAGAGAATGAGGATGTTTTTATGTTTTGATTCCGAGACAAAGAAAAACAAGGCTTTTGTTAGTTTCAACTGTTCAGATTTAGTACATCACCAGAATGTTGGCAATTTTTTTCTTCTTAGCAAGTTGTTACCAAGCCCGAAATCTCATGAGTCTTCAGCTACTGTTCTTATTTTCAAAGGAATGGGAGAAAGAAAGTCAACAGGCTGCACAACGGACTATATCTTGATTTCACTGTGCTGTACTATCACTACACTGAACAAAGAAAGTTATCAGACAACACATTCTTTTCTTTCTTTTGCAAAGGACAGCTTTGTAAATAGCCCCATCTCAACTTCTCTTTCGAGTTTCTGAGAATGGGTGTGGACATGGTCCATCATCACAGGTACCCTTTTGAGGGGGGAGGTGTGGGTAGTATGTATTTCCTTTTTCTTCTTTAACCTGTCTGAAACAAGGCTTATATCAAAAACATGAATCTGTTTGGCACACAGTGACACATGTACAGTGCAACATGAACAGCATGCAGCCTATCTGGTAGTAACTGGCATGACCACTGGGTAATTCTAATCTGCTTGTCATCTGCAGTACCTATCAAGATAAACGCTGGGCAAATGTCCAAAGAGCTTAGTTTTAACCATGTTGATACAGCATGGTGTTTTAACCATGTTGATACAGCATGGTGTTTTAACCATGTTATACAGTGTGGTGTTTTAACCATGTTCATACAGCGTTGTGTTTTAACCATGTTGATACAGTGTGGTGTTTTAACCATGTTGATACAGCGTGGTGTTTTAACCATGTTGATACAGCGTGGTGTTTTAACCATGTTCACACAGCATGGTGTTTTAACCATGTTCACACAGCATGGTGTTTTAACCATGTTCATACAGTGTGGTGTTTTAACCATGTTCATACAGTGTGGTGTTTTAACCATGTTCATACAGCGAGGTGTTTTAACCATGTTCATACAGTGTGGTGTTTTAACCATGTTCATACAGTTTGGTGTTTTAACCATGTTGACACAGTGTGGTGTTTTAACCATGTTATACAGTGTGGTGTTTTAACCATGTTCATACAGTGTGGTGTTTTAACCATGTTCATACAGTGTGGTGTTTTAACCATGTTGATACAGTGTGGTGTTTTAACCATGTTCATACAGCGTGGTGTTTTAACCATGTTCATACAGCATGGTGTTTAAATGTATCAGCGTGGTGTTTTACATGTTCAACAGCGTGGTGTTTTAACCATGTTCATACAGTGTGGTGTTTTAACCATGTTCATACAGTGTGGTGTTTTAACCATGTTCATACAGTGTGTGTTTTAACCATGTTGACACAGTGTGGTGTTTTAACCATGTTGATACAGCATGGTGTTTTAACCATGTTCATACAGCGTGGTATTTTAACCATGTTGATACAGTGTGGTGTTTTAACCATGTTCATACAGTGTGGTGTTTTAACCATGTTCATACAGTGTGGTGTTTTAACCATGTTGACACAGTGTGGTGTTTTAACCATGTTCATACAGGTGGTGTTTTAACCATGTTCATACAGTGTGGTGTTTTAACCATGTTCATACAGCGTGGTGTTTTAACCATGTTACACAGTGTGGTGTTTTAACCATGTTCATACAGCGTGGTGTTTTAACCATGTTCATACAGCGTGGTGTTTTAACCATGTTCATACAGTGTGGTGTTTTAACCATGTTGATACAGCGTGGTGTTTTAACCATGTTGAACAGCGTTGGTGTTTTAACCATGTTCATACAGCGTGGTGTTTTAACCATGTTGATACAGTGTGG
Organism: Conus ventricosus; assembly: GCA_018398815.1. NCBI lineage: Eukaryota > Metazoa > Mollusca > Gastropoda > Neogastropoda > Conidae > Conus > Conus ventricosus. The sequence continues at coordinate 2,270 of JAFLJL010017462.1, read as the reverse complement.
TGTTTTAACCATGTTCATACAGTGTGGTGTTTTAACACATGTTCATACAGCGTGGTGTTTTAACCATGTTCATACAGCGTGGTGTTTTAACCATGTTCATACAGAGTGGTGTTTTAACCATGTTCATACAGAGTGGTGTTTTAACCATGTTGACACAGTGTGGTGTTTTAACTATGTTGATACAGCATGGTGTTTTAACCATGTTCATACAGTGTGGTGTTTTAACCATGTTCATGTAGTGTGATGTTTTAACCATGTTTATACAGTGTGATGTTTTAACCATGTTGATACAGTGTGGTTTTTTAACCATGTTCATACAGTGTGGTGTTTTAACCATGTTCATACAGCGTGGTGTTTTAACCATGTTGATACAGTGTGGTGTTTTAACCATGTTCATACAGCGTGGTGTTTTAACCATGTTCATACAGTGTGGTGTTTTAACCATGTTCATACAGAGTGGTGTTTTAACCATGTTATACAGCATGGTGTTTTAACCATGTTCATACAGGTGGTGTTTTAACCATGTTCATGCAGTGTGGTGTTTTAACCATGTTTATACAGTGTGGTGTTTTAACCATGTTGATACAGTGTGGTTTTTTAACCATGTTCATACAGTTTGGTGTTTTAACCATGTTCATACAGGTGGTGTTTTAACCATGTTGATACAGCGTGGTATTTTAACCATGTTCATACAGCGTGGTGTTTTAACCATGTTCATTCAGCGTGGTGTTTTAACCATGTTCATACAGCGTGGTGCTTTAACCATGTTCATACAGCGTCATATTTTTTCTGGCAGCCTGCTCCATCATGACCTGCAACTGTTAGCTCCCTCAAAACGGCTTGAAGTAGGACTGGGGAGACAAGAAGCCTGCGTGCAGCTGTGTTCTGGGGAACTAGGATGGACAGTCGGAGAGGAACCCCACTTAAGTAAGGAAACACACACAACAACACCCACACACACACACACACACACACACACACACAACACACACACACACACACACACACAACACACACACACACACACCACACACCACACCACACCACACACACCACACACACACACACAACACACACACACACACACACACACACACATACACACACACACACACACACACACACACACACACACAACTACACACACACACACACACAACAACACACACACACCACACATACTCACACACACACACACACACACACACAAACACACACACACACACAACACACACACACAAATTCAGTGCACACATCACTATCACCCACACTACACACACCATTACCTCCCACACATCAATACTCAACACAATCACATCATTACACCACATCACTATACTCTACAACAACAACACACACACAATGAGGCGTGCTTACTGACAAAAAAAAAGAAGCAAACAAAACACTACAAATAACATTGAACAAGAAACATACTCGAAAATAAAACCCCACAGATAACCGTCTTCTGCAGGAATGTAAAGAGAATTATTGAAATACTGTGCCCTTTCCCGTAGAGTCAAAGGAACAAACAAATCAAAGGACTATCTTGCTTTTTTCCTCTGTGGACTAAATGATACACGTCAAACACTCTGTTATCTTCTGAGGCCTTGTATTTTTGTACGAGCTTCTTCTTTCTAACTAAACATATCCACGCATTGGGGCACAGTGACCTTTTGGTGTTTAAATATTTAGAAAATTAAAAAAAAAGAATAACATTGAAAAAGAAAGTTGAAAAAAACCCCACAGATACTCATTTTTGCGGAGGGGGAATGTAAGAGAGAATTTATTGATATTACTGTGTCCCTTTCTCTCTGTGGTCTAAATGGACAACTTTCTCTGTGGTCTAAATGGACAACAAGGTCAAGGACTCTGTCTTTTTTTCTCTCTGTGGACTAAATGGACTACAAGGTCAAGGATACTTTTTTCTTTTGTCCCCCTTTTTTTTTTTTACGAAGGGTTCTCTTCTTTTCTAACAAACGGTTATTATTAGTTCACTGCCAGTGGGGCACCACTGACCTTTTTTTTTTTTTCGTTTAGAACACATGTAACTCAACACTAAGTCCAAACATTCATTAAACACAATAAACACAATCTATGTGGGTGTTTCGCACAAAATATCAACATCTGTGGACACTTCATTTTGTTGTTTTTGGTTGTTTGTTGTTGTTGTTGAAATCAACACAATATGTTTTCTTTAACTAATTCAATCTAGTATATACCTTCCTATCCAAAAATAACGAATTCTGGAGTCTCTCACTATCCACAGGATC
>JAFLJL010017461.1:35000-37289 GCA_018398815.1 Conus ventricosus | reverse complement strand
AAATATCTTGCCCTTTTTACTTTTTGCTGTCTGTCTGTCCACTTCTGTCTCTCATTTTTATGTTCATATACATCTTCATGATGGGCTAAGCCAAATATGAACAAACAAATTATCTTGACTGCTTTACTCTGTTTGTCTGTCTGTCTTCGTCTGTCTGCTGTCTGCTGTCTGTCGTCTGTCTGTCTCTCTCTCTCTCTCTCTCTCTCTCCTCTCTCTCTCTCTCTTGTGCTCTCTCAACTTTATGTCATATACATCTTCATGATGGCTAATGCCTAATATGAACAAATAATCTTGATTCTTTACTCTGTCTGTCTGTCTGTCTGTCTGTCTGTCTCTCTCTCTCTCTCTCTCTCTCTCTCTCTCTCTCTCTCAGTTATATGTTCATGTACATCTTCATGAGGGGCTAATGCCTAATGGGAATAAATTATCTTGACACTTTACTCTGTCTGTCTGTCTGTTATATATGTTCATATACATTTCCATGATGGCTAAGGCCTAGAAATGAATAAATTATCTTGAGCCGTCTCTCTCTCTCTCTCTCTCTCTCTCTCTATCTCTCTCCTCTCTCTCTCTCTCTCTCTCTCTTCTCTCTCTCCCTTTCTCTCTCTCTGTGCATATCATTTATTTGCGCTGCTAAGTCTACCATCGTTAAGTCATCCCCTCTGCGCCTCATTTAAAATATTTTGTAACACGAAGAATTGAGCAGATAATGATACTTGTTAAAGTGCAAGAAGAGAGTAGTGGGTTTAATTAATTATTTATTTGTATTGGGGGGGAAACCGTAAAGAATATAATGAGTTATTGGGTGGAAAAACTACTGCATCTGTAAAAAAAAGAAAGAAATCTGAAGCAATCTCTATGAAAATGTTAAAATAAAAATTCTTTTAAAAAGACTTAACCACACAATTATTTTGAATAAAGAAGGAACAGTTGTTTGGATGAATAAAGAAGGAACAGTTGTTTGGATGAATAAAGAAGGAACAGTTGTTTGGCATAAAATGAATAAAATAAGATAAGGATTAAAAAAGATGAACGGAGGGAAGAAGTAAACTGACATACATTTAGGGAAGAAGTGATACTAGCTTATCACAGCTTCTTCTTTCCTCCTCCTCCTCCTCCTCCTCCTCCTCCTCCTTTCCTCCTCCTCTTCTTCTTCTTCTTCTTCTTCTCTCTTATCTCCATAGCGAATCACTAGAGCACCTCCACGGTGGGGTTTACCGGGGGGGGGGGGGTGTCTTTTGTACAAATAGTTCCCCCTCCTCTGGACATTCTGTGCTAGTAACGTCCCCTTTTCCTGTCGTTCTCAGTAACTGTCTCCTTTGCTGACTGTCATCTACTGTCCTTTCTGTCTACCATATCTGTTATCTATCTTTTTCCACAACCTCTTCCCACAAATTTCTGCACTCAACGAAGTCGGAGTGAACTGACTCTCGAGTATATGTGAATACCCCAACAGGGTACAACGAGTTCACACGCTAACCAGATAGTGGAACGCTGAAGAAGAAGAAGAACTAGAGCACCACAGTGAAGAACAGTTCACCAGCCCCCCCCCCCCCCCCCCCCCCCCCCCCAGTTCTGTGGGTGGTGTGTTAAGGCCAGGATCTCTGCCAATGGTTCCCCTGTCTACACTGCAATGTTGCCAGTCCATCATTTGTTGTTGTTGTTTTTGTTGTTGTTTTTGTTTTTGTTGTTGTTGTTGTTTTTTTGTTCTTCGTCTCCATCCTCCTCTTTCACCAGTTTCCTGGAAGACTGTTTTTAGCACGACCATTGAATCTTCTCACATGGCCATTTCCCATGTAGTTTTCTTCTCCTGACCAACGTCAGTAGATATTCGTATGGTCCTATGTGCTGCCTGAAAGGTGGACACTCTTGTTGAGTGATGATATGATCAATGTGTCGGATCTTCAGCATGTGGACACTCTTGCTGAGTGATGACATGATCAATGTATCGGATCTTTAGCATGTGGACACTCTTGTTGAGTGATGATATGATCAATGTATCGGATCTTTAGCATGTGGATACTCTTGCTGATGGATGATATGTATCAATGTATCGGATCTTTAGCATGTGGACACTCTTGCTGAGTGATGATATGATCAATGTATCGGATCTTCAGCATGTGGACCACTCTTGCTGAGTGATGATATAATCAATGTATCGGATCTTCAGCATGTGGATACTCTTGTTGAGTGAGGATATGATCAATGTGTCGGATCTTTAGCATGTGGACACTCTTGCTGAGTGATGATATGATCAATGTGTCGGATCTTCAGCATGTGGATACTCTT
>JAFLJL010017461.1:27500-30000 GCA_018398815.1 Conus ventricosus | reverse complement strand
AGAGGGGTTAGTTACCGCCAAGGACAAAAGAGAGGGGTCAGTTACCGCCAAGGACAAAAGAGAGGGGTTAGTTACCGCCAAGGACGAAAGAGAGGGGTTAGTTACCGCCAAGGACAAAAGAGAGGGTTAGTTACCGCCAAGGACAAAAGAGAGGGGTTAGTTACCGCCAAGGACAAAAGAGAGGGGTTAGTCACCGCCAAGGACAAAAGAGAGGGGTTAGTTACCGCCAAGGACGGACAAAAGAGAGGGGTCAGTTACCGCCAAGGACAAAAGAGAGGGTTAGTTACCGCCAAGGACAAAAGAGAGGGGTTAGTTACCGCCAAGGACGAAAGAGAGGGGTTAGTTACCGCGAAGGACAAAAGAGAGGGGTTAGTTACCGCCAAGGACAAAAGAGAGGGGTCAGTTACCGCCAAGGACAAAAGAGAGGGTTAGTTACCGCCAAGGACGAAAGAGAGGGGTTAGTTACCGCGAAGGACGAAAGAGAGGGGTTAGTTACCGCGAAGGACAAAAGAGAGGGGTTAGTTACCGCGAAGGACGAAAGAGAGGGTTAGTTACCGCGAAGGACGAAAGAGAGGGTTAGTTACCGCCAAGGACAAAAGAGAGGGGTCAGTTACCGCCAAGGACAAAAGAGAGGGGTTAGTTACCGCCAAGGACGAAAGAGAGGGTTAGTTACCACCAAGGACAAAAGAGAGGGGTTACTTACCGCCAAGGACAAAAGAGAGGGGTCAGTTACCGCCAAGGACGAAAGAGAGGGGTTAGTTACCGCGAAGGACAAAAGAGAGGGGTTAGTTACCGCCAAGGACAAAAGAGAGGGGTCAGTTACCGCCAAGGACAAAAGAGAGGGGTTAGTTACCGCCAAGGACGAAAGAGAGGGGTTAGTTACCGCCAAGGACAAAAGAGAGGGGTTTAGTTACCGCCAAGGACAAAAGAGAGGGGTTAGTTACCGCCAAGGACAAAAGAGAGGGTTAGTCACCGCCAAGGACAAAGAGAGGGGTTAGTTACCGCCAAGGACGGACAAAAGAGAGGGTCAGTTACCGCCAAGGACAAAAGAGAGGGTTAGTTACCGCCAAGGACAAAAGAGAGGGGTTAGTTACCGCCAAGGACGAAAGAGAGGAGTTAGTTACCGCGAAGGACAAAAGAGAGGGGTTAGTTACCGCCAAGGACAAAAGAGAGGGGTCAGTTACCGCCAAGGACAAAAGAGAGGGGTTAGTTACCGCCAAGGACGAAAGAGAGGGGTTAGTTACCGCGAAGGACGAAAGAGAGGGGTTAGTTACCGCGAAGGACAAAAGAGAGGGGTTAGTTACCGCGAAGGACGAAAGAGAGGGGTTAGTTACCGCGAAGGACGAAAGAGAGGGTTAGTTACCGCCAAGGACAAAAGAGAGGGGTCAGTTACCGCCAAGGACAAAAGAGAGGGGTTAGTTACCGCCAAGGACGAAAGAGAGGGTTAGTTACCACCAAGGACAAAAGAGAGGGTTACTTACCGCCAAGGACAAAAGAGAGGGGTCAGTTACCGCCAAGGACGAAAGAGAGGGGTTAGTTACCGCGAAGGACAAAAGAGAGGGGTTAGTTACCGCCAAGGACAAAAGAGAGGGGTTAGTTACCGCCAAGGACAAAAGAGAGGGGTTAGTTACCGCCAAGGACGAAAGAGAGGGGTTAGTTACCGCGAAGGACAAAAGAGAGGGGTTAGTTACCGCCAAGGACGAAAGAGAGGGGTCAGTTACCGCCAAGGACAAAAGAGAGGGGTTAGTTACCGCCAAGGACAAAAGAGAGGGGTTAGTTACCGCCAAGGACGAAAGAGAGGGTTAGTTACCGCCAAGGACGAAAGAGAGGGGTCAGTTACCGCCAAGGACGAAAGAGAGGGGTTAGTTACCGCCAAGGACAAAAGAGAGGGTTAGTTACCGCCAAGGACAAAAGAGAGGGGTCAGTTACCGCCAAGGACAAAAGAGAGGGGTTAGTTACCGCCAAGGACGAAAGAGAGGGGTTAGTTACCGCCAAGGACAAAAGAGAGGGGTTAGTTACCGCCAAGGACAAAAGAGAGGGGTCAGTTACCGCGAAGGACAAAAGAGAGGGGTTAGTTACCGCGAAGGACAAAAGAGAGGGGTTAGTTACCGCGAAGGACAAAAGAGAGGGGTCAGTTACCGCCAAGGACGAAAGAGAGGGGTTAGTTACCGCCAAGGACAAAAGAGAGGGGTTAGTTACCGCCAAGGACAAAAGAGAGGGGTTAGACTTTTTTTCAATGTGGAGACGACCAGGAGAAGCGCAGCTAAGTGGCTACATGTTCTTCTTGTCACTGTCCTAAATATTGTGTGTTTTCGCCTAACGAAGACCCAAGAGGTCGAAATGCATTGTGTCTAGTCCTGTACTCTTTGTTGTCTGTGTCCTTGGCGGCAACTAACCCCTCTCTTTTCAAATGTTGCATCAATCTGTAGGTCAAACATATGCCATGCGTTTGTTTAAAAAAGCTGCCGTGATTGGGTGAATATTCCAAATTGTGGTGTGT
>JAFLJL010017461.1:17500-22500 GCA_018398815.1 Conus ventricosus | reverse complement strand
CCTCTTTCAACATTAAACCATCGAGAATACTGGCCGCGTACTTGTATACCATGAGTGTTTTTTTTTACATACAACACTTTCACCCATTTGACTATTTGCGCACGAAAATGAAAGAATTCCAAAACCTACGAAAAGATGTCAAGGACAGCGAATCAAAAGTCTTTTTAAAATCTACTGAAAGTCGCATTTCCGAAATATTATTCTTCTCTGTTCTTAAAACTACGTCCTATACCTTCGGGATGTTGTCTTTAACGTATTTCCCTTTCATAAATCACTTTTGATCAGTATGAATAATTACTGGCAGCAAAAACCCTCAGCCGACAGCCTAAACAAGCAGAACAAATCTTACATGCAGCTTGCAAGATTTCCCATGCATGCGTTCAGGTGGCGGAGATGGGTGAGGGTAGGGATGGGGGCGCGTGTGTGTTCAGTTTAAAGTTGTGTCTGAAAAGCTAGGAGGGCATCAGAATCAGCCCAACTGACAGTTCCCAACAGAGGATCTCTTCCATTCTGACCGTTTGGAGTGAAAATCGACCCCCAAACCTTGGAACAAGAATCTGACACCTTAACCACCGCGCCAACCAGGCTTCTTCGTAAATTGAGAAAGTGAATTCTGTCGCCCTTGGTAAAACAATGGCATGCCCGTTACTCCGAACAAAAGCTGTTTGCAATACCCATCCACCTAGCACACAGACGAGACAACATCCACCTGGAAGACAGACAAGACAGCATCCACCTAGCAGACAAACGAGACAACATCCACCTAGCAGACAGACGAGACAACATCCACCTAGCACACAGACGAGACAACATCCACCTAGCACACAGACGAGACAACAACCACCTAGCACACAGACGAGACAACATCCACCTAGCAGACAGACGAGACAACATCCACCTAGCACACAGACGAGACAACATCCACCTAGCACACAGACGAGATACCATCCACCTAGCACACAGACGAGACAACAACCACCTAGCAGACAGACGAGACAACATCCACCTAGCACACAGACGAGACAACATCCACCTGGCAGACAGCGAGACAACACCCACCCAGCAGAAAGCGAGACAACATACACCTAGCAGACAGACGAGACAACATCCATCTGGCAGACAACGAGACAACATCCACCTGGCACACAGCGAGACAACATCCACCTGGCAGACAGCGAGACAACATCCACCAGTAGACAGCGAGACAACATCCACCTAGTAGACAGACGAGACAGCATCCACCTAGCAGACAAACGAGACAACATCCACCTGGCAGACAGCGAGACAACATCCACCCAGTAGACAGCGAGACAACATCCACCTAGTAGACAGACGAGACAGCATCCACCTGGCAGACAGCGAGACAACATCCACCTAGCACACAGACAACATCCACCTAGCACACATACGAGACAACATCCACCCAGCACACATACGAGACAACATCCACCTAGCAGACAGACGAGACAACATCCACCCAGCACACATACGAGACAACATCCACCTAGCACACAGACGAGACAACATCCACCCAGCACACATACGAGACAACATCCACCTAGCAGACAGACGAGACAGATTCCACCTAGCAGACAGACGGGACAACATCCACCTAGCACACAGACGAGACAACATCCACACACAACACAGGAGGAACCCTGCAATTTCTTTGAATTTCGTCAAGTGCCCCGAGCCGACCCCACCAAGAACAGCAGTTGACTATGTATAAATACGAATTAATGTTTTGTTAATTAAAGACTGAAGTAGCCTTTTGATTCTGTGCAGTGCCATACAGAGCACACAGATCAACAGACAGAACTACAGGTAGTCTCAATATGACTGATGCTATGAATCGACATTTGCTGCGAAAGTGGAACGAAGTAAATAGGCAACAATAAGCAAGGGAGGCAACTTTCGCTCAAATGGCTCGACGATAAACAAGGAGGGTAACTGTAGCTCAAATGGTGAATCAATACATCAGTTTCGGAGAGCTTTCCGGGACGGGACTAACTGCTGGAAACTAATCGTATATGCAAGAGAACGTAGCTAACGCACGTGTGTGAGGAGAATGCCGATCACAGCTCAGTTGGTAGAGCGCCGGACTCGCAATCTTGGTGATCCTGGGGTTGTGGGTTCGAATCTCCGCCGGGCCGTTTCGGTACAGGGGGATTTTCCCTCGGAGTTAACATTGTTTCTGACTCATTTCCCATACAGTCCTTCCAATGAGACTATAAACCGAGGTTCGTGTGTGAACGCACGCATAACATCTTGCACACACGTCACCAACTTTCGGAAGAGTAGGCCAGTTTGGCCGTTGGTATGGATGACACGTTACACATAGCATGCACCCTGCATGAGAAATGGAACGAATGAAGGAAGTAAGGAAATTGAGTGATCGATATTGAACGATATTGACTGGATGACACGGAAAACGCCAGCTGGCAGCTCTTCGGTCGGCACTACCCAGGTAGGCAGCCCACTGCGTAAACGAGTGTGGATTGTAAAGCGCTTAGAGCTTGGTCTCTAGCCGAGAATAGGCGCTATATAAGTATTCATTATTGTTATTATTATTATGATTATTTATGCACCAATCAGAGTAGCTTATAACTTTTGGTGCATGGGGAAAAAACAAAACAAAAAGCGGTCAGTAACTAGAAATGAACCTCTTTCTGACTCCTATATTTAATTCGTGTCTTGTTCGTTTTGAAGATGAAGTGGATTGTTAACAGAGACGAGCTGGATTAGAGAGTGGACTGTTTAAATGCCGCCTTTCTGCGTAATGTCGTCCACTTGTCTCTTTTATTTACATACAAGTGATGGGGTACGTGATTTGCCGCGTTATGTAAATCTCCATGCGATTGGTATCTCATCAAACCCCATTCATCTGGTGTGTGTGTGTGTGTGCGTGCGTGCGCGCGTGTGTGTGTGTGTGTGTGTGTGTGTGTGTGTGTGTGTGTGTGTGTGTGTGTGTGTGTGTGTGTGTGTGTGTGTATGTGCGCGCGCGCGCGCGCGCGGCGCGCGCGCGCGTGCGTGCGTGCGTGCGTGGTGCGTGCGTGCGTGCGTGCGTTGCGTGCGTGCGTGCGTGCGTGCGTGCGTGCGTGGTGCGTGCGTGCGTGCGTGCGTGCGTGCGTGCGTGCGTGCGTGCGTGCGTGCGTGCGTGCGTGCGTGCGTGCCGTGCGTGCGTGCGTGCGTGCGTGCGTGCGTGCGTGCGTGTGTGTGTGTGTGTGTGTGTGTGCTCGCGCTCGCCCGAACCTGAATGTATATCTGCAAGAGAGCATGCACCTCTCTCACCCTCTGTGTATGTGTGTGTGTGTGTGTGTGTGTGTGTGTGTGTGTGTGTGTGTGTGTGTGTGTGTGTGTGTGTGTGTGTGTGTGCGTGCGTGCGTGCGTGCGTGCGTGCGCGTGCGTGCGCGCGCGCGCGCGCGCGCGCGTCTGTGTGTGCGTGCGTCTGTGTGTATTGCGTGTGTGCCCGTTTCTATCGCTACGACAATTTCTAGATTTCAATATGCACATACACACGTACATATGCGCACACATAGATATACACCATCGTTCACACACGCAGACACCACACACACACACCACACACACACACACACACACACACAACGTTCATACACGCACATACACACACACACACACACACACACACACACACACACACACACACACACACACCCAACACACACGAAGTGATCTTATCACTTCTCACTTAAGATTGTCAAGGTGGAAGAGGGATGGGGGATGAGGGGGTGGGGGTGGGGGGTGGGAAGAGGAGGGCATGTCATATTCTATCGTTAATAGATTAATACACTTCATCACTTGCATACTTCATTCACCCACACATAAACTGTCTGAATCACTATAGTGGAAGGACATTAAACCGACGACGACGACACACACGCAGACACACACACAGACATACACACACACACACACGGGCGCGCGCGCAGACACAAAACAGACACACACACACAACACACACAACACACACACACACACACACACACACACAACACACGCCACACACACACACACACTACACAACACCACACACACACACACAAACACACATCACACACACACACACACACACACACTACACACACACACAACCCACACACACACACACACACACCACACACACACAACACACACACACAACACACACCGACACACACACACTTCCCCCACACACACACACACACACAACGTTAAACACACACACACACACACACAACACACACACACACACAACACACACACAACACACAACACACACACACCGCACACACACACACACACAGCTGCAATGTATTAGCACCACACGGACACTTGTCGCAGGCTATAAATCTCCGCGACCGTCCAAGACAGCCAGGGATTGGGCAAACTGCGGCTTTATGTCACAGATTTGTTGGCACATCGTCACACACACAAGCCTGTTCTTCGCTGCTAGATTCTTGATCTGTTCGGAATGGAGCCAGGGTGTGTGTGTGTGTGTGTGTGTGTGTGTGGTGTGTGTGTGTGTGTGTGTGTGTGTGTGTGTGTGTGTGTTTGTGTGTGTGTGTGGTATGTGTGTGTGTGTGTGTGTGTGTGTGTGTGTGTGTGTGTGCGTGTGTGTGCGTGTGTGCGTGCATGTGTGCGTGCGTGCGTGCGTGCATGCGTGCGTGCGTGTGTGTGTGTTTTTGCACATGGGGTGGGGGTGGAGTAAGGGTATGGGAAAGAATGAGATGAACGGAGAGGAGGTGGAGAGAGGGAAGCGGGGGGGGGGGGGGGGGGGGGGGGGGGGGCTGAAGGAGGGGAGAAAAAATGGAGACGACGGGTGGGGGAAAGGGGTGTGTAGTTATGTCCTTTTCGCGTCACTGGTTTCAGTAAACGTGTGTGTGTGTGTGTGTGTGTGTGTGCGTGTGTGTGTCTGTGCGCGGTGTGTGTGTGTGTGTGTGTGTGTGTGTGTGTTGTGTGTGGTGTGTGTGTGTGTGTGTGTGTGTGTGTGCGTGCGT
>JAFLJL010017461.1:7500-12500 GCA_018398815.1 Conus ventricosus | reverse complement strand
TGTGTGTGTGTGTGTGTGTATGTGTTCCAAAGGGGGTACTAATGGTGTGATTGTGTTTTTTTTTTTCAAATTTCTTTTTGTTTGTGTGTTTGAATTTTTTTATTGTCGTTGTCTCCTAAATTCAGAGGATGTTTTGTATGAGTTGTCAGCGTGCACGTGAGCGAAAGTGATTGTGTGTGTGTGTGTGTTTCGTGCGTGCGTGCGTGCGTGCGTGCGTGCGTGCGTGCGTGCGTGCGTGCGTGCGTGCGTGTGTGTGAGCGTGCACGTGTGCGAAAGTGTGTTTGTATGTGCGTGTGTGTGGGTGTGTGTGTGTGTTTTGTGTGTGTGTGGTGTGTGTGTGTGTGTGTGTGTGTGTTTTGTGAGCGTGCACGTGGGTGAAAGTATGTATGTGTGTGTGTGTGTGTTGTGTGTGTGTGTGTGTGTGTGTGTGTGTGTGTGTGTGTGTGAGTGAGAGAGAAAGAGAGAGAGAGAGGGGAGAGGAGAGAAGGGGAGAGAGAGAGAGAGTGAGAGAATTCATGAGTGCATGTGTGTGTGCTACGTGTGCTCGGACTGATCTATGCGTATGGGACCGTGTCTGCGTGAAAGCCCATTTTAAAGACTAATCTCTCTCTCCCCCTCCCCCTCCCTCCTCTCCCCTCCCCTCTCTCTCCCCCCTCTTCCCCCTCTCTCTCTCTCTCTCTTTTGTGACCGTGCGCGCGCGGCTGTGTGCATGATTGAGTGAAGTTGTATTGTGTGTGTGTGTGTGGTGGGGTGCGTGCGTGCGTGCGGGGGCGGCGTGCGTGTGTGTGTGGTGGTGTGTGTTTTTGACACACCCTGCATTAGGTCCGATACGTACGTGATCAATGTCTGAGACAAACCGTTGTGCTGCGTGCGTTCGTCGTCGTGCGTGCGTGCGGCGTGCGTGCGGGAGAGAGAGGGGGGGGTGAAACAGCGACGACAACGACAGAAAACACGGGCAGACAGCGACAGATGACAACAGCCCGACAGACGCGACAGGACACGGAAAAGGAAACGACAACTGCAGGCAGACAGACAGAAAGAGACACGAAACGACAACTCACGAGGTGGGGGGCGGAAAAACACGAGAAAAACGGGAAAGGAGATAAACAGATCAAAACGAAACGGAATGAAAGCACCCCAAGGGTACTGCACCCCCCACGCCCTAAACCCACACCACCACACAAACAACCAACACACACACACACACCACCCCTCGTCAGGCGATCGCCGAGCGCGCGCGTTAACAACAACAACACCACACACACACACACAAAAACACCCCAAACCCACACAGCCGCACGCAGCACGCACGCACGCACACGCACGCACGCACCGCGCGCGCACGCACCACACGCACGCACGCACGCCCACACACACCACAGCCACACCACACACACCACAACCCCAAACACACACACAACCACACCACACAACCAAACGCACATGCACAAAATATACGGGTACTAGCGCGCACGCCTTTCACACACACAAACACCCACCCAACAAAAGCGTGCACATCGTTCCAACGTGGAGGGCCCCACGGGGGATAGACAAGACTAACACAACACGCCGACCCCCCAAACACGACACACACACACCCCTCTCTCTTCTCTCTCTCTCTCCTCTCTCCTTCTTTCTCTCTCTCTCTCCTCTCCACACACACACACCACACACACAACAACACCCCCACCACAGACTTTTCTCTCTCTCCACTCCCTTCTCTTCTTCTCTGCCCCTGTCTCTCGTTTTCACTTACACACACAAAAAACCACACACCCCAAAACACACACCAAAACACCCCCCAAACACACTGACACACACACCCACACACACACACACACACACCCAACACATGACACACACACACCACACACCCCAAAACCCCACAAAAAAACCCCCGGGTGGCAACTTCCCCCGGGGGGGAGACCTTTTAGCGAAGGGACCGATTAGTTTCAGGATGGTGTCATTTCAGCGCTGCCCCCCCTTAGACAACCAACCACAGCACAGCCCCGGGTGCGAACGACACGGGGCAACGCGACACAAACGCCGTCAAAAATTAAATGGGGTAAAGGGAGTGGGAGGGTGGGGGGGGGGGGGGAGTGGGGTGGGGGGTGGGGGGGGAACAAGAATTCAAGGGGAGGGGAAGAGAGGGGGGAAAGGGGAAGAAAAAAAACAAAAAAAGAAAAAAAAAAAAAGGAAGAAATAAATGTTAACGAAAGGGGGTGGGGGGTGGGGGGGGTGGGGGGGGGGGGGGAAAGAAAGAAACAAAGGTAGAAAAAAAGGGGGGGGGGTGGGGGGGGGGGTCGAGTAGAAAGAAAGAAAGGAAAAAAAACATAAAAAAGGGAAATGAGGGGGGGGGGGGGGGGGGGGGGGGGGGGGGGGGTGAAAGAAGAAAAAAGGGGGAAAAAGGAAAAAAGGGAACAAAAAGAATGAAAGGGGAAGAAGAGAAGAATGGGGGTCGAAGGAAAAAGAAAAAAGAAAAAAAACGGAGGGGGGGGGGAAAGGGAAATGAATAAATTAGGAAAGAATGAAAAGCAAAAAAAAAAAAAAAATTTTTTTAAAGGCGCAAAGGAAAAAAAAAAAGGGGGGGGGGGGGGGGGGGGGGGGGGGGGGGGGGGGGGGAAAAAAAAAGGGTGTGGGGGGGGGGGGGGGGGGGGGGGGGGGGGGAGAAGGAAAAATCAAGGATTGAGAAAAGAAAGAAAAAATGGAAGAAGGGAAAGGGAAAGGGAAAAGGAAAGTGGGGAAAATACAGAAAAGGAAGCAAAATAAAAGGGAGACAGAAGGAATTTCAAAGGATTTTATGATTGGATGAATATTAATAGGCCCATCCCGGCTAGGACCAAGCCTAACCTTTACAATCCACACCGTTTTCGCAACGGGCTGCTACCGGGGAGTGCCGATGAAAAAGACCTGCCCGCTTCGCTTCTTAGTCGTTTCCCCTGCATCCGTCAATATCATCCCCTCATTTTCCTTTCTTTTTTTCATTCTTTTCCCTTTCTCCGCAGGGGCATGCTATGGTAAGTGTCATCCATACCCAAGGCCAAATGGCCTTTTCTTTCCCAAAGTTGGGGATGGGATTTGCGTGTGTGCAAAATGTTATGCGTGCTTCACAACAGAACCCCGGTTTAAGTCTCTTCGAAGGCTGTACGGGGGAAATGGGGCAGAACCCATGTTAAACTCCGAGGGAAAAAATCCCCCTGTCTAAAACGTCCCGGGGGAGATTCAACCCGCAACCCCCGGATCGCAAGACTGCATCCGGGGCTCTACCAGAGCTATTCCGGGCCCCCGGGGAAAAAAAGAGGAAGGACAGAAAAAAAGGAAGGGAAACAAGAAAAAGAACGGGGAGAACGGGGGCTGGACAAAGAAGGAAAGAAGAAGAAAAGGGAAGGGGAAAAAAGGGAAAAAGGTTGGACTAAGAAGAGGATACTGGAAAGAATTCAGGAAGTCGGGAACAAACAAACAACAAACAAAAAAACAAACAAACAAACAAAAACAAAAAAAGAAAAATGAAAAACAAAAAAAAAAAAAAAAAAAATGGAGAAAGGGGAAAAACGGATGAAAGAATAAAGACGAAGTAAAAAATTTTTGTTTTTAAAAAAATGGGAAAAAGATCAATAAAAAAATAAAAAAGGGGAGGAAAAAAAGGAGAAATGAAAGGAAATAAAAAAAATCGGGAAGAAACGAAGGGAAAGCAAAACTACGGAAAAAAAAAAATGAAGAAAGGAAAAAAGAGAGAAGAAAGATGACAAACAGAAGGAAAAGAAAGAAGGAAGAAAATAACAAAAAAACAAAAAACAAAAAAAATTCAAAAATATTTTATCCTCTTCCCCCCCCCTCCCCTCTTCTCTCTCCTCTCTCTCTTTCTGTCTCACACAAAACACAAACACCCCCCAACCCACCCCACACCCACACACCCCACTCCCTCCCCACAAAACTCCATCCCCCCCCCCCCCCCAAAACACCACCACACACACCACACCACACCAAACTCCCTCCATCTCCATATATCTCCATCCCCCCGTCCACCAAAACACACACCCCACACACACCCACACCACCCCACCTCCCCCCATCTCCCCTAATCCCATCCCCACCCCCCAACACACACACCACACACACACACACCAACACCCCACACACTTACAAATTATTTACACCAGCCTCCTGACCATTCGCTTTACGTCAAGGCACAATGTCAAGGGCCCCCCCCCCCCCCCCCCCCTTTTTCCCCCCCCCCCCTTTCTCCAATCTCCACCGCTGAGAGAGAGAGAGAAAAGGGGAAAAGAGAGAAGAAGAGGGAGAGAGAACAGAAGAAAAAGACCAAAAGGAGAGAGAGAGGAAAAAGAAGAGGGAGAAGGGGGAGAGCAAATTGGCGGACGTCAATGGGGAAAAAGAAAATGAATGGGGGTGTGTGTGTGTGTTGGGGTGGTGTGTTTTGTGTGGGGGTGCGTGCTGCGTGGTGGTGCGTGCGTGCGTCGTGGTGCGTGCTGGGCGGCGTGGTGTGTGTGTTGTGTGTGTGGTGTGTGAGGGTTATGACTGGGGAGGGGGGAGGAGGGGGGTATTATTTGGGGGGGGAAGGTCAATGCTGTTTGCCGACTCGAGAGGACATCTTCTTTCAGCAGTCAAATTAACTGCCCTTGTAAACACACCAAAACCCCACACACACACACAACAAAAATAAAAGGACAAGGCAAACAATGCACGGGGGGGGGGGGGGGGGGGGGGGGGCGTATCTGTCGGGCCCCACCATCACAAGATCCCCATATCTTTCACTCATGATTACTGCAAAGCAGATTTTTTAAATCGCGTACAGCCCTCTTTTTATTATTTTATTTTATTATTATTATTATTTATTATTAATTATATTATCATTATTATTATTATTCAAACATTCCCTCGAAGTGGACTTGGGCCCATTAGTAGTCGTCATAGCCCATACGGCAACTGTTCTCGGGCCTGAAATGTTTCCCTCCCTTCCCAGAAAAGGCTGTATTTAAACT
>JAFLJL010017460.1:0-27500 GCA_018398815.1 Conus ventricosus | reverse complement strand
CAAAGGTCGTCAACGTACTCCTTTTTTCGTGTGCTAGTCCTGAAAGGGTTTATCAGTCATCCATACTGGCACCCCAGTGGTGGTTGGTCCCCATAAATGGGAATAAAGGATACAGAATGCCAAAGAAAGATTCAGAGCTCTCAAACAGTGATGACAATGACTGATGGAGTACTACGAGTTACAACGTGCCAAAACGCTTGGAGCTGATTTTGTTTTCTATTCATGCAAATTAAACATGAACGATTTCTCACATGCCTCTGGAGCTGATTCTTGTTTTCTATTCATGCAAATCAACATGACGCATTTCTTTTGTTTTCTATTCATTGCAAATCACACGTGACACATTTCTCACAAATGCCTTGACTTTGAAGCGCAGATGACGACTTCACTCTAGACCGACAATGAAACTCTTCATGAGGCAGGGAGAGTAAACAGTAAATCACAGATAAGTAGGGGAACTCTCGCTGGCATGATGAAGTGATTATTTCATCATGGGAGCAAGAGTTACTACTCGTTTGTTAGTTTCTCCAAACTGAAAAGCTGGCTGAAGAATGGTGGGATGTTAGCAAGTGGCTGAAGGATGGTGGGATGTTAGTGTCTGGTGAAGAACGGTGGGATGTTAGTGTCTGGCTGAAGGTGGGATGTTAGTGTCTGGCTGAAGGTGGGATGTTAGTGTCTGGCTGAAGAACGGTGGGATGTTAGTGTCTGGCTGAAGGTGGGATGTTAGTGTCTGGCTGGAAGGTGGGATGTTAGTGTCTGGCTGAAGAATGGTGGGATGTTAGTAAGCTGGCTGAAGAAGGTGGGATGTTAGTGTCTGCTGAAGAAGGTGGGATGTTAGTGTCTGGCTGAAGGTTGGGTATGTTAGTGTCTGGCTGAAGGTGGGATGTTAGTGTCTGGCTGAAGGTGGGATGTTAGTGTCTGGCCTGAAGAATGGTGGGATGTTAGTAAGCTGCTGAAGAAAGGTGGGATGTTAGTGTCTGGCTGAAGAAGGTGGGATGTTAGTGTCTGGCTGAACAATGGTGGGATGTTAGTGTCTGGCTGAAGGTGGGATGTTAGTGTCTGGTCTGAACAATGGTGGGATGTTAGTGTCTGGCTGAAGAATGGTGGGATGTTAGATGTCTGGCTGAAAATGGTGGGATGTTAGTGTCTGGCTGAGAATGGTGGGATGTTAGTGTCTGGCTGAAGGTGGGATGTTAGTGTCTGGCTGAAGGTGGGGATGTTAGTGTCTGGCTGAAGGTGGGATGTTAGTGTCTGGCTGAAGGTGGGATGTTAGTGTCTGGCTGAAGGTGGATGTTAGTGTCTGGCTGAAGAAAGGTGGGATGTTAGTGTCTGGCTGAAGGTGGGATGTTAGTGTCTGGCTGAAGATGGTGGGATGTTAGTGTCTGGCTGAACAATGGTGGGATGTTAGTGTCTGGCTGAAGAATGGTGGGATGTTAGTGTCTGGCTGAAGGTGGGATGTTAGTGTCGGCTGAAGGTGGGATGTTAGTGTCTGGCTGAAGGTGGGATGTTAGTGTCTGGCTGAAGGTGGGATGTTAGTGTCTGGCTGAAGGTGGGATGTTAGTGTCTGGCTGCAGAAAGGTGGGATGTTAGTGTCTGGCTGAAGGTGGGATGTTAGTGTCTGGCTGAAAGAATGGTGGGATGTTAGTGTCTGGCTGAAACAATGGTGGGATGTTAGTGTCTGGCTGAAGAATGGTGGGATGTTAGTGTCTGGCTGAAGAATGGTGGGATGTTAGTGTTGGCTGAACAATGGTGGGATGTTAGTGTCTGGTGAGGTGGGATGTTAGTGTCTGGCTGAAGAAAGGTGGGATGTTGTGTCTGGCTGAAGGTGGGATGTTAGTGTCTGGCTGAAGAAAGGTGGGATGTTAGTGTTCTGGCTGAAGGTGGGATGTTAGTGTCTGGCTGAAGAATGGTTTGGGGTGTTAGTGTCTGGCTGAAGAATGGTGGGATGTTAGTGTCTGGCTGAAGGTGGGATGTTAGTGTCTGGCTGAAGAATGGTGGGATGTTAGTGTCTGGCTGAAGAATGGTGGGATGTTAGTGTCTGGCTGAACAATGGTGGGATGTTAGTGTCTGGCTGAAGAATGGTGGGATGTTAGTGTCTGGCTGAAGAACGGTGGGATGTTAGTGTCTGGCTGAAGAAAGGTGGGATGTTAGTGTCTGGCTGAAAGGGGGGATGTTAGTGTCTGGCTGAACAATGGTGGGATGTTAGTGTCTGGGGTGAAGGTGGGTTGTTAGTGTCTGGCTGAAGGTGGGATGTTAGTGTCTGGCTGAACAATGGTGGGATGTTTTGTGTCTGGCTGAACAATGGTGGGATGTTAGTGTCTGGCGAAAATGGTGGGATGTTAGTGTCTGGCTGAAGAAAGGTGGGTGTTAGTGTCTGGCTGAAGAATGGTGGGATGTTAGTGTCTGGCTTGAAGGTGGGATGTTTGTGTTGGGTGAAGGTGGGATGTTAGTGTCTGGCTGAAGAATGGGGGATGTTAGTGTCTGGCTGAAGGTGGGATGTTAGTGTCTGGCTGAACAATGGTGGGATGTTAGTGTCTGGCTGAAGAACGGTGGGATGTTAGTGTCTGGCTGAAGGTGGGATGTTAGTGTCTGGCTGAACAATGGTGGGATGTTAGTGTCTGGCTGAACAAAGGTGGGATGTTAGTGTCTGGCTGAAGGTGGGATGTTAGTGTTGGCTGAACAATGGTGGGATGTTAGTGTCTGGCTGAACAATGGGGGATGTTAGTGTCTGGCTGAAGAACGGTGGGTTTTTAGTGTCTGGTGAAGAAAGGTGGGATGTTAGTGTCTGGGTGAAGAATGGTTTGGGATGTTAGTGTCTGGCTGAAGGTGGGGGTGTTAGTGTCTGGGGGTGAAGGTGGGATGTTTTGTGTCTGGCTGAAGAAAAGGTGGGATGTTTTGTGTCTGGCTGAAGGGGGGATGTTAGTGTCTGGCTGAAGGTGGGATGTTAGTGTCTGGCTGAAGATGGTGGGATGTTAGTGTCTGGTGAAGGTGGGATGTTAGTGTCTGGCTGAAGAACGGTGGGATGTTAGTGTCTGGCTGAAGGTTGGGATTTAGTGTTCTGGCTGAAGGTGGGATGTTAGTGTTGGCTGAAGGTGGGATGTTAGTGTCTGGCTGAAGGTGGGGTGTTAGTGTCTGGCTGAAGGTGGGATGTTAGTGTCTGGCTGAAGAAAAAGGGGGGATGTTAGTGTCTGGCTTTAACAATGGTGGGATGTTAGTGTCTGGGTGAAGGTGCGATGTTGTGTCTGGCTGAAGAATGGTGGGATGTTTGTGTCTGGCCTGAAGGTGGGGTGTTAGTGTCTGGCTGAAAAATGGTGGGGATGTTAGTGTCTGGCTGAAGGTGGGATGTTAGTGTCTGGCTGAAGAAAGGTGGGATGTTAGTGTCTGGCTGAAGGTGGGATGTTAGTGTCTGGCTGAAAGGGGGGATGTTAGTGTCTGGTGAAGAATGGTGGGTTTTTAGTGTTGGCTGAAGAATGGTGGATGTTAGTGTCTGGCTGAAGGTGGGATGTTAGTGTCTGGGGAAGGTGGGATGTTAGTGTTTTGGCTGAAGAATGGTGGGATGTTTAGTGTCTGGCTGAAGGTGGGATGTTAGTGTCTGGCTGAAAAAAGGTTTGGGGTGTTTAGTGTCTGGCTGAACAATGGTGGGATTTTTAGTGTCTGGCCCGAAGAATGGTGGGATGTTAGTGTCTGGCTGAAGAACGGTGGGATGTTAGTGTCTGGCTGAAGAACGGTGGGATGTTAGTGTCTGGCGAAGAAAGGTGGGATGTTAGTGTCTGGCTGAAGAATGGTGGGATGTTAGTGTCTGGCCTTTAAAGGGGGGATGTTAGTGTCTGGCTGAGAAAGGTGGGATGTTAGTGTCTGGCTGAAGGTGGGATGTTAGTGTCTGGCTGAAGGTGGGATGTTAGTGTCTGGCTGAAAGGGGGGAAATTAGTGTCTGGCTGAAGGTGGATGTTAGTGTCTGGCTGAAGGTGGGTTGTTAGTGTCTGGCTGAAGGTGGGATGTTTGTGTCTGGGTGAGAAAGGGTGGGATGTTAGTGTCTGGCTGAAGGTGGGATGTTAGTGTCTGGCTGAAGAATGGTGGGATGTTAGTGTCTGGCTGAAGGTGGGATGTTAGTGTCTGGCTGAAGGTGGGGTGTTAGTGTCTGGCTGAAGGTGGGATGTTAGTGTCTGGCTGAAGGGTGGGATGTTAGTGTCTGGCTGAAGAATGGTGGGATGTTAGTGTCTGGCTGAAGAATGGTGGATGTTAGTGTTGGCTGAAGAATGGTGGATGTTAGTGTCTGGCCCGAACAATGGTGGGATGTTTGTGTCTGGCTTTAACAATGGTGGGGTGTTAGTGTCTGGCTGAAGAATGGTGGGATGTTAGTGTCTGGCTGAAGAATGGTGGGTGTTAGTGTCTGGCTGAACAATGGTGGGGTGTTAGTGTCTGGTGAAGGTGGGATGTTTAGTGTCTGGCTGAAGAATGGTGGGATGTTAGTGTCTGGCTGAAGAATGGTGGGATGTTAGTGTCTGGTGAAGTTGGGATGTTAGTGTCTGGCTGAAGGTGGGATGTTAGTGTCTGGCTGAAGAATGGTGGGATGTTAGTGTCTGGCTGAAGGATGGTGGGATTTTTAGTGTCTGGCTGAAGAATGGTGGGATGTTAGTGGGCTGGTGAAGGTGGGATGTTAGTGTCTGGCTGAAGGTGGGATGTTAGTGTTTTGGCTGAAGAATGGTGGGATGTTAGTTTTCTGGCTGAAGGTGGGATGTTAGTAAGCTGGCTGAAGAATGGAGGGATGTTAGTGTCTGGCTGAAGGGGGGATGTTAGTGTTGGCTGAAGGTGGGATGTTAGTAAGCTGGTGAAGGTGGGATGTTAGTGTCTGGCTGAAGGTGGGATGTTAGTAAGCTGGCTGAAGGTGGGATGTTAGTAAGCTGGCTGAAGAATGGAGGGGTGTTAGTGTCTGGCTGAAGGTGGGATGTTTAGTGTCTGGCTGAAGGTGGGATGTTAGTAAGCTGGCTGAAGAATGGAGGGATGTTAGGGGTCTGGGTGAAGAAGATGGGATGTTAGTGTTGGCTGAAGGTGGGATGTTAGTGTCTGGCTGAAGGTGGGATGTTAGTGTCTGGCTGAAGAATGGTGGATGTTAGTGTTGGCTGAACAATGGTGGGATGTTAGTGTCTGGCTGAAGAATGGTGGGGTGTTAGTGTCTGGCTGAAGGTGGGATGTTGTGTCTGGCTGAAGATGGTGGGATGTTAGTGTCTGGCTGAAGGTGGGATGTTAGGTCTGGCTGAAGGTGGGGTGTTTAGTGTCTGGCTGAAGGTGGGATTTTTAGTGTTGGCTGAAGGTGGGATGTTAGTGTCTGGCTGAAGAATGGTGGGATGTTAGTGTCTGGTGAAGGGGGGGATGTTAGTGTCTGGCTGAAGAATGGTGGGATGTTAGTGTCTGGCTGATGGTGGGATGTTAGTGTCTGGCTGAAGGTGGGATGTTAGTGTCTGGCTGAAGGTGGGATGTTAGTGTTGGTGAAGGTGGGATGTTAGTGTCTGGCTGAAAAATGGTGGGATGTTAGTGTCTGGCTGAAGGTGGGATTTGTGTCTGGCTGAAGAATGGTGGGATGTTAGTGTCTGGCTGAAGGTGGGATGTTAGTGTCTGGCTGAAGAAAGGTGGGATGTTAGTGTCTGGCTGAAGGTGGGATGTTAGTGTTGGCGAAGGATGGTGGGATGTTAGCAAGTGGCTGAGAATGGTGGGATGTTAGTGTCTGGCTGAAGGATGTGGATGTTTGCAAGCTGGCGAAGAATGGTGGGATGTTAGTGTCTGGCTGAAGGTGGGATGTTAGTGTCTGGCTGAAGGTGGGATGTTTAGTGTCTGGCTGAAGGTGGGATGTTAGTGTCTGGCTGAAGAATGGTGGGATGTTGTTTTTAGCTGGCTGAACAATGGTGGGATGTTAGTGTCTGGGTGAAGAATGGTGGGATGTTAGTGTCTGGCTGACAATGGTGGGATGTTAGTGTCTGGCTGAACAATGGTGGGATGTTAGTGTCTGGGTGAAGAATGGTGGGATGTTAGGTCTGGCTGAACAAAGGTGGGATGTTAGTGTCTGGTGAACAATGGTGGGATGTTAGTGTCTGGCTGAAGAATGGTGGGATGTTAGTGTCTGGCTGAAGGGTGGGATGTTAGTGTCTGGCTGAAGGTGGGATGTTAGTGTTGGCTGAAGGTGGGATGTTAGTGTCTGGCTGAAGAAAGGTGGGAAGTTAGTGTCTGGCTGAAGAATGGTGGGATGTTAGTGTCTGGCTGAAGGTGGGATGTTAGTGTCTGGCTGAAGAAAGGTGGGATGTTAGTGTCTGGCTGAAGAAAGGTGGGATGGGTTAGTGTCTGGCTGAAGAAAGGTGGGATGTTAGTGTCTGGCTGAAGAACGGTGGGGTGTTGTGTCTGGCTGAAGAACGGTGGGATGTTAGTTTTCTGGTGAAGGTGGGATGTTAGGTCTGGCTGAAGAAAGGTGGGATGTTAGTTTTCTGGCTGAAAAAAGGTGGGATGTTAGTGTCTGGCTGAGGTGGGATGTTAGTGTCTGGCTGAAGGTGGGATGTTAGTGTCTGGCTGAAGAATGGTGGGATGTTAGTGTCTGGCGGGAAAAATGGTGGATGTTAGTGTCTGGCTGAAGAACGGTGGTGTTAGTGTCTGGCTGAAGGTGGGATGGGTTTGTGTCTGGCTGAGGTGGGGTGTTTGTGTCTGGCTGAAGAAGGTGGGATGTTAGTGTCTGGCTGAAGAAGGTGGGATGTTAGTGTCTGGCTGAAGGTGGGATGTTTAGTGTCTGGCCCGAACAATGGTGGGATGTTAGTGTCTGGCTGAAGAATGGTGGGATGTTAGTGTCTGGCTGAAGAATGGTGGGATGTTAGTGTCTGGCTGAAAGGGGGGATGTTAGTGTCTGGCTGAAGGTGGGATGTTAGTGTCTGGCTGAAGAATGGTGGGATGTGTGTCTGGCTGAAGGTGGGATGTTAGTGTCTGGCTGAAGAACGGTGGGATGTTAGTGTCTGGCTGAGGTGGGATGTTAGTGTCTGGCTGAAGAACGGTGGGATGTTAGTGTCTGGCTGAAGGTGGGATGTTGTGTCTGGCTGAAGGTGGGATGTTAGTGTCTGGCTGAAGAATGGTGGGATGTTGTGTCTGGGTGAAGAATGGTGGGATGTTAGTGTCTGGCTGAACAATGGTGGGATGTTAGTGTCTGGCTGAAGGATGGTGGGATGTTAGTGTCTGGCTGAAGAATGGTGGGGTGTTAGTGTCTGGCTGAAGAATGGTGGGATGTTAGTGTCTGGCTGAAGGTGGGATGTTAGTGTCTGGCTGAAAAAATGGTGGGATTGTTATGTCTGGCTGAAGGTGGGATGTTAGTGTCTGGCGAAGGTGGGTGTTTTGTGTCTGGCTGAAGGTGGGATGTTAGTGTCTGGCTGAAGGTGGGATGTTAGTGTCTGGCTGGAAGAATGGTGGGATGTTAGTGTCTGGCTGAAGAATGGTGGGGATGTTAGTGTCTGGTGAAGGTGGGATGTTAGTGTCTGGCTGAAGGTGGGATGTTAGTGTCTGGCTTGAAGGTGGGATGTTAGTGTCTGGCTGAAGAAAGGTGGGATGTTAGTGTCTGGCTGAAGGTGGGATGTTAGTGCCCGGCTGAAGGGGATGTTAGTGTCTGGTGAAGAATGGTGGGATGTTAGTGTCTGGCTGAGGTGGGATTTAGTGTCTGGCTGAAAGGGGGGATGTTAGTGTCTGGCTGAAGGTGGGATGTTAGTGTCTGGCTGAAGAATGGTGGGATGTTAGTGTTGGCTGAAGAAAGGTGGGATGTTAGTGTCTGGCTGAAGAAAGGTGGGATGTTAGTGTCTGGCTGAAGGTGGGATGTTAGTGTCTGGCTGAAGGTGGGATTTAGTGTCTGGTGAACAATGGTGGGATGTTAGTGTTGGCTGAAGATGGTGGGTGTTAGTGTCTGGCTGAAGAAAGGTGGGATGTTAGTGTCTGGCTGAAGGTGGGTTTTTAGTGTCTGGCTGAAGAATGGTGGGGTGTTAGTGTTGGCTGAAGAATGGTGGGATGTTAGGGGTCTGGCTGAAGAATGGTGGGATGTTAGTGTCTGGCTGAAGAAAGGTGGGATGTTAGTGTCTGGCTGAAGGTGGGAGTTAGTGTCTGGCTGAAGGATGGTGGGATGTTAGTGTCTGGCTGAAGAATGGTGGGATGTTAGTGCTGGCTGAAGAATGGTGGGATGTAAGGAAGGAAGCGCGATGTAAAACTACACGCTCTCGATTCCATTTCGCCGAAACATTTAAAAACCCCATCCGAATCTTGTTATTGAGAAATGGTTGTAGAAATCTCACAGGTGGCGTTAAAATTTATACCCAATGCCATAGAATAAATCAGTCACCCTTTCTAACATTGGGCTGGCACTCCTGACACAATGCCATAGAATAAATCAGTCACCATTCCTAACATTGGGCTGGCACTCCTGACACAATGCCATAGGTTAAATCATCACCATTTCTAACATTGGGCTGGCACTCCTGACCCCAATGCCATAGAATTTAAATCAGTCACCATTCCTAACTTGGGGGTGGCACTCCTGACACAATGCCATAGGATAAATCAGTTACCATTTCTAACTTGGGCTGGCACTCCTGAACAATGCCATAGAATAAATCAGTCACCATTCCTAACATTGGGCTGGCACTCCTGACCCCAATGCCATAGGATAAATCAGTCACCATTTCTAACATTGGGCTGGCACTCCTGACTCAATGCCTAGAATAAATCAGTCCCCATTTTTAACATTGGGCTGGCACTCCTGACAACAATGCCATAGAATAAATCAGTCACCATTCCCAACATTGGGCTGGCACTCCTGACACAATACCATAGAATAAATCAGTCACATTCCTAACATTGGGCTGGCACTCCTGACACAATGCCATAGAATAAATCAGTCACCATTCCTAACATTGGGCTGGCACTCCTGACACAATGCCATAGATAAACAGTCACCATTCCTAACATTGGGTGGCACTCCTGCCATCCGCATCCAGTCAGTCTGCGTATGTTTTCACGGTTTATGATTTTGAGTGCAGAGAGAGAGAGAGAGAGAGAGAGAGAGGAGAGAGAGGAGAGAGAGATGAGAGAGAGAGAGAGAGAGAGGAGGAGAAGAGAGAGAGAGAGAGAGAGAGAGAGAGAGAGAGATGGGGGAGGGAGAGAGCAGTGAGGCGTGTGATGGGAGCGAGGCTTGGATTCCATTGACGTCATGTCTGACCAGAAGTGTTTGCAGCCAGGAGAGTTATCTTCCCTTGAATTACTTCCGCCACCAACGGAAGTCGGTAAAATGAAAGGCCGAAAGTCATTGTCTGGGAAGGGAATGGAGAGGAAGGGAGGAATGGAGAGGAAGGGAATGGAGAGGAAGGGAATGGAGAGGAAGGGAATGGAGAGGAAGGGAAGGGAGAGGAAGGGGATGGAGAGGAAGGGAATGGGGAGGAAGGGATGGAGAGGAAGGGGATGGAGAGGAAGGGGATGGAGAGGAAGGGAATGGGGAGGAAGGGGATGGAGAGGAAGGGGATGGAGAGGAAGGGGATGGAGAGGAAGGGAATGGAGAGGAAGGGGATGGAGAGGAAGGGGATGGAGAGGAAGGGGATGGAGAGGAAGGAAATGGGAGGAAAGGAGAAGAAGAGAGAGGAAGGGATGGAGAGGAAGGGACTTGAAAGTTTGGCTTTCTTTCTTCTAAACAAAGTTCAGAGTTGTGAATAGTTCAGATTTACACTGATGTTTTTTGAATGCATACATTTTTCGCATTGTGCGTCTCTAATGAATCATCATCATCATCATCATCATCATCATCATCATCATATCATCATCATCATCATCATCATCATCATCATTTCCTATTGTTGGGTGTTACTGTTCTTGTTGCTGTTGGTACTACTACGGCTACTACTACTAATGTACTACTACTACTACTACTACATACTACTTAACTACTACTACTACTACTACTACTACTACTACTACTACTACTACCGTTGCTCTAAATCTCTGTATGAACTGATATATTAATATCATCCTAGTAGCCCGAAGAAAACAGGCAAAGCGGCAACTGAACGATTGAGTAATTTGTACAGCTAGATGTAAACACGGCCATAGACTTTTCTAAAATGGATTGGAGTAGCATTGCTGAAAAATGCACGAACCAGGCAACACACAGTTCAAGCTGTATTCTAGTCGGCGTTACAAAAGCTTACTTACCACCCCGTGACCCTAAGTCTATGCCGATCAATCCCCCCACCACCCCGTGACCCTAAGTCTATGCCGTTCAATCCAGCTCCCCCACCACCCATGACCCTAAGTCTATGCCGTTCAATCCCCCACCACCCCGTGACCATAAGTCTATGCCGTTCAATCCCCCCACCACCCCATGACCCTAAGTCTATGCCGTTCAATCCCCCCCACCCCGTGACCCTAAGTCTATGCCGTTCAATTCCACCCACCACCCCGTGACCCTAAGTCTATGCCGTTCAATCCCCCCACCACCCCGTGACCCTAAGTCTATGCCGTCCAATCCACCCACCACCCCGTGACCCTAAGTCTATGCCGTTCAATCCACCACCACCACCCGTGACCCTAAATCTATGCCGTTTAATCCAGCTCTCCCCACCACACCGTGACCCTAAGTCTGTGCCGTTCAATCCACCCACCACCCCGTGACCCTAAGTCTATGCCGTTCAATCCCCCCACCACCCCGTGACCCTACGTCTCATCGCCTCGTCTCATGTTCCACCCCATCTCAGCGCTAGCATACGCTGCCGTTCAATCCAGCTCTCCTGTACACAGCGACACCAGACTTGTCTTCTCGTGTCGTCTTCCGCCAAACATCATGTGTACCGGGTGGACAACGAGATCACAGAAAGAACCAGCCAAACATTATCTGCAGCAGGTGGACAGATGAAGATAGGATCACAGAAAGAAACAGCTAAACATTATCTGTAGCAGGTGGACAGATGAAGATCAGATCACAGAAAGAACCAGCCAAACATTATCTGTAGCAGGTGACAGATGAAGATAAGATCACAGAAAGAACCAGCCAAACATTATCTGTAGCAGGTGGACAGATAAAGATAAGGTCACAGAAAGAACCAGCTAAACATTATCTGTAGCAGGTGGACAGATAAAGATAAGGTCACAGAAGAACCAGCTGAACATTATCTGCAGCAGGTGGACAGATGAAGATAGGATCACAGAAAGAACCAGCTAAACATTATCTGTAGCAGGTGGACAGATGAAGATAAGATCACAGAAAGAACCAGCTAAACATTATCTGTAGCAGGTGGACAGATGAAGATAAGATCACAGAAAGAACAGCTAAACATTATCTGTAGCAGGTGGACAGATGAAGATAAGATCACAGAAAGAACCAGCTAAACATTATCTGTAGCAGGTGGACAGATGAAGATAGGATCACAGAAAGAACCAACTAAACATTATCTGTAGCAGGTGGACAGATGAAGATGAGATCACAGAAAGAACCAGCTAAACATTATCTGTAGCAGGTGACAGATGAAGATAAGATCACAGAAAGAACCACTAAACATTATCTGTAGCAGGTGGACAGATGACGTAAGATCACAGAAAGAACCAGCTAAACATTATCTGTACAGGTGGACAGATGAAGATAAGATCACAGAAAGAACCAGCCAAACATTATCTGTAGCAGTGGACAGATGAAGATAAGGTCACAGGAAGAACCAGAAGAGTGCTGGGGAAGCGCACACTCCGACAAAGATCAAACCAATTTGGCATCCGCCTTCGTGGTCAATCCGGTAATGAAAACAACATCAATGGGGTTTTTGTTTTTTTGTTTGTTTGTTTCCTTTTTTGAGTCAGAGAAAGTAGCTCTTGATCTACACAGAAGAAAGCCCTCTTTGTGTATCCTTGTTTTTTTTCTTTCTCAAACAGAACTTGTGGACGTAAGAATAAAAGCACGCTTGCAGCTCAAGCTAAGACATACTTACACTGATGAGAGAAAACCAGGAAGTGAAAGCAATTGAATGACCTCGCTTGAATCAGCCTTATTAGACCAAATAGCATCTGGTATAGTTGAAATGCATTGCATCTAGAGATGCTTTCTAAATAGATGGGCACTGTCTCAGTGTAGACTACGTGCACACCCACAGTCTCAGTGTAGACAACGTATACACTCACTGTATCAGTGTAAACTAGGTGCACATTCACTGTCTCAGTGTAAGCTAGGCGCACACCCACAGTCTCAGTGTAGTTACGTATACACTCTCTGTCCCAGTGTCAGCTAGGTGCACATTCACTGTTTCAGTGTAAACTAGGTGCACACTCACTGTCCCAGTGTAAACTAGGTGCACATTCACTGTCTCGTGTAAACTAGGTGCACACTCACTGTCCCAGTGTAAACTAAGTGCACACTCACTGTCTCAGTGTCAACTAGGTGCACACTCACTGTCCTCAGTGTCTACTAGGTGCACATTCACTGTCTCAGTGTAAACTAGGTGCACACTCACTGTCCCAGTGTAAATTAGGTGCACACTCACTGTCCCAGTGTAAACTAGGTGCACACTCAGTCTCAGTGTAAACTAGGTGCACACTCACTGTTTCAGTGTAAACTAGATGCACACTCACTGTCCCAGTGTAAACTAGGTGCACACTCACTGTCTCAGTGTAAACTAGGTGCACACTCACTGTCTCAGTGTAAACTAGGTGCACACTCACTGTCCCAGTGTAAACTAGGTGCACACTCACTGTCGTAGATGACGGTCCGCGAGGAAAGAGATGCTAATTCCTTGGCAAAATCTTCAGAAAATAGAGACCTTCAACAATAGTATCATCATCATCATCATCATCAATCATCATCATCATCATCATCATCATCATCATCATCATCAATTAACAATTAATACCCCCCTCCTTGTCTCTTCCTCCTCCTCCCCTTCTTCTTTTTCTCCTCCTCCTTCTCCTTTTCCTTATCCCCCATCTCCTCCTCTTCCTCTTCCTTTTCCGCCTTCTCCTTCTCCTCATCCTCGCCCTTGACCTCCTACTCGTCAGTTCGCTTCATGCACATCATTATGCCTCGTCATCTCTCCAGGAAAGAAGTTGACAAACCTGAGATTCTGGCCAACTATGGGTCTGAAGCAGTCATGTATGCGGGTTGCCGGAGCGTGAACTCAAAATCTCCAGAGAACGTGTTTCCCTTATTTTCTTGTTTTCTTGGTATTTGTACTGAAGACTCCGAAAAGTTTTAGCGTAGTCTTTGCTCCCTAAATGTGGACATATCCACGAAGCTTTGGTATGGACTTTGTGCCGGGGAGGTGAATTATTCCCTCTCTTTTCATATCTATGTCGTCGGTGTGGGGACTTATTATTCTACCATTGCTGAGAACTTAGACGGTAACCAAATAACAGACAACCGCTAGTTGAAGGGATCTCGCCCAATACCGGAAAATTGTACACTCCTGGTGGACGAACGCTTGGAGTGAAGTTTTTGCACAGCAGGTAAGGAAAGGGGAAAAACTCTCTCTGTTGGAATTCCGATTGATACTCCGTACATCGACCGCTTAGACATGGCGCACGAGCTGTTCAGTGCAAACAGAAGCGCCGTTACCGAAGACATTCGGAAAGGTTGGTTGAAGTTGAGGAGACGAAGGGGGAAAAAAACGAAAAAAAAAAGTAGGGCGCGCTCTGTCCACCCCCTTCCCCACTCATTCCTCTCTCTCTCTCTCTCTCCTCCTCTCTCTCTCTCTCTTCTCTCTCTCTCTCTCTCTCTCTCTCTCTCTCTCTCTCTCTCTCCTCTCCTCTCTCTCTCTCTCTCTCTCTCTCTTTGCTACAGGTTGGAAAGTTTTGGTACACTTCTGAATCAGAAGATCCTGTATGTGTCAGAAGACATGCCGTTGTCGTTCTCTCGTTGTGGTGACGAAAGAGGATTTGGAGCAAGAAAAGGCGCTCTGCATCCCTACACTCCGCAGGACCCACCCACCCCTGTCACACGTCCTCCTCCCTCCACCCCTTCCCACTCCCATAGGAAGGGAGCAAGAAAAGGCGCTCTGCATCCCTACACTCCGCAGGACCCACCCCACCCCTGTCACCGTCCTCCTCCCTCCACCCCCTTCCCACTCCCATAGGAAGGGAGCAAGAAAAGGCGCTCTGCATCCCTACACTCCGCAGGACCCACCCCGCCCCTGTCACCGTCCTCCTCCCTCCACCCCTTCCCACTCTATAGGAACAGTCCAGAACTTGGGGAATTAGCAGTACTTTGGTGGTGTTGACGTCCGTACTTTGCAAAGGCGAAGAGAGGCGACAGCAACTCTGAATGAGCGGTCATGGATCTTATGGGAATTGGCTGTGTTCAACTCTGAATGAGCGGGTCATGGATCTCATGGGAATCTGGCTGTGTTCAACTCTGAATGAGCCGGGTCATGGATCTCATGGGAATCTGGCTGTGTTCAACTCTGAATGAGCGGGTCATGGATCTTATGGGAATCGGCTGTGTTCAACTCTGAATGAGCGGGTCATGGATCTTAACGGAATCTGGCTGTGTTCAACTCTGAATGAGCGGGTCATGGATCTTATGGGAATCTGGCTGTGTTCACTCTGATATAGAGGTCATGGATCTTATGCGAATCTGGCTATGTTCAACTCTTAATGAGCGGTCATGGATCTTATGGGAATCTGGCTATGTTCAACTCTGAATGAGCGGGTCATGGATCTCATGGGAATCTGGCTTGTTTCTGGTGGGTTCATATCCTTAAAGGGAATTTGTGCCCAAAGGGGGTTTATTTTTGGGAACTGCTGTTTACCTGAGAACGTTCTTTTGGATTTATCTTTCTGTTCATCTTTGGGGGTAATGGATTTTGGGGAAATCTGGCATTTCTTTCTAATGTTTTTTCGGGTTTTTTGTTTTCCCCGTTTTGTTTTTAGCAGGTTTTGTCCTAAGAGGGCTAGTATTTTGAATGGATTTTAAAGGGGAAGAAAGTTTGAAGACGAGAAGTAGAAAGAAAAGAAAGAAGTTTTATTTTTTAGTTTTTTTTTTTTTAAAAGTGGGTTTTTTTGATGTAGTGTAGGTATTGTTAGGTTAAGAGAGAAGAAGAAGTAGTAGAAGAGAGTAGTAGTAGTAGTGTAGTATAGTAGAAAGTAGTAGTGGTGTAGTATAGTAGAAGTGGTGGTGGGTGGGTAGGGGTTTGGTGGTCGAAGAAGAAGAAAGAAGAAGAAGAAGAAGAAGAAGAAGAAGAAAAGAAGAAGAAAAAGAAGAAAAAGAAGGAGAAGAAGAAGAAGAAGAGGGGGAGGAGGAGGGGGGAGGAGGAGGAGGAGGAGGAGGGGAGGAGGGGGAGAAGGGGGAAAAGAAGAAGACCAAAAAAGAAGAAGAAACAAACAAGACCCAAGCGTTCAACAGGCACAAACAAATATATATCGAATGTCTGTGGTACTGAAAAATATATAGACAGTTGACAGAAGACAATAACATTACCAGTCACTTTACCGTTCTATGAAGAACAAGATCACCTCTCGGCATGGCCTTAACAAGGCCCCCCACCTCCTCGGCATGGCCTTGAACAAGGTCCCCTCTCGGCATGGCCTTAAACAAGGTCACTCTCGGCATGGCTTTGAACAAGGTCACCTCTGGGCATGGCCTTGAAAGGCCCACCTCTCGCATGGCCTTAAACAAGGTCACCTCTCGGCATGGCCTTCGCTGTTGGCCGAACTGTACATGAACCTGACCACCCCACCCGTCCCCACTCCCTCCTCCGTCCCCTCCCATCTCCCCACACACCCACATCTTACCTATCCCCACACACATTGACCTACCCTGATACCCGTGGAGAGGAGAGAGGAGAGGGGAGGGGAGAGAGGAGAGAGAACGAAGAGGAGAGAGAAAAGAAAAGAGAGACAGAGACAGAGACAGAGAGAAGCAGAGAGACGACAGAAGACAGAGAGAGACGAGAGAGACAGAGAGGAAGAGAGAGAGAGCAGCGACAGACGACAGAGACCAGAGAGAGTGAGGAGAGAGAGGACAGAGACAAAACAGGAGACAGACAGCAGACAGACAGACAGACAGAGGACAGAGACAGACAGGAGAGAGAGACAGCAGACAGAGAGAGACGAGAGAGACAGAGAGAGAGAGAGAGACAGAGAGACAGACAGACACGCGGACAGACAGACAGAGAGAGAGAGAGGGGAAGAGAGAGAGAGGGGAGAAGAGAGAGAGAGGAGAGAGAGAGAGAGAGGAGACGAAAGAGGTAGACAGAGAAGGGACAGAAACAGGCAGAAGGGAAAAGAGAGAGAGAGACAGATAGAGAGAGACAGAAGAGGGAGAGAAAGCGAGAGGAGAGGCAAGAGGAGGACAGAGAGAGAGGAGGAGAGAGAAAAGAGAGAGGGGAGGGAGAGAGGGGAGAGAGAGAGAGAAAGAGCGCCCCACCACACACACACCACACACACACACACCACCCCACACCCCACACACACACCCACACCCACACACCCACAACCCCACCAGGGTTTTTTAGTTTAAATAAAATATACTTTTCAATGATGGATGGTGGAAACTTGATGCTTTTAAAACAAAATTTGTTAAAACCCATAGTATGTTTATGTAAAAAAAAATAACACGTGATCATATTGTTACATGTCAAGACAGAAAAAAATAATTCCAGTGTTGAGGCAAAAAGTGCCCAGGCCATCTTTGAGCCCACCAGCTCCTACAAAATGAGTTTTTTGTAAGTTGGAGCGCACTCCATTGGGGAAGTATTTATAGGTTCCTTTTTTAGGTGTGGGGCGGGATGGGGGATATAGGTGGGGAGGGAAAGAGGAATAATTAAAAAAGCTCAAAAGTGACAAGGACTGAGAAGGTTAAGTTTCTGTGCCTAGAGGTTGTTAATTAGTTTTTTAAATTTTAGCTTTTTTTCCCTTTCAAACTTATTTGAAAAATTCAAGTGTTTTGTAATTACCATATTATTCATATGAGCACTCATATAAGCACACACCCTATGTACACAAACATACTCGCATACACACACACGAGCACATGCACATGCACACATACGTACATACGCACATGCACACATACGTGTGCGTGCACAAGCATAAGCACATACGCTCTTTCTTTCCCCCTCTCACTCTTTCGGCACGATTTTTTTTTTTTCCCCGTCTAATATCACGTTTTAGGGGAAAAGACGTTAAATGAATGCACACAACACACACACACACAACACACACAACCACACACACACACACCACACACACACACACACACACAAAACACACCCGCGGACGGTCAAAAACAGCTTCCAGAAATTTCTTGCACGAGCGCAACAGACAAGAGAAACAGAGCAGACCTGTAGACAATCCGGCTTTTCCCTGTCTAGTCCTTGCACCAAGCCACTGTCAGGACACCAAGACTTCTCTCCACGCGGGGGGCTTGAGATCGAGTTCCGCCACGTCACCAAAAGGCGGGTGAGGATCATTGAGATTGTCTACCTTTACCGGAAATTACCTTTCGCTTTGTCGCCCCCCGTTGATCTTTTGTTGTTGTTCGTGTTGTTTTTTGTTGTTGTTGCTGCTGCTGCTGTTGATGTAACTGTTATCTTTCGCATGTTTTGCCTAAATCCTCGTATGTGCTTATTTTGTCCATCTGTCTGTGCATTGACTATTTTAAAGAAAGAGAGAGGAGAGAGAGAGAGGAGAGAGAGAGAGAGAGAGAGAGAGAGAGAGAGAGGAGAGAGAGGGGAGAGAGAGAAGAGAGTGAGAGAGAAAAGAGAGACAGCAGACAGACAGACAGCAACAGACAAACACAGACCAGACACAGACAGAAACTGACAGACCACTACAGAAATGACGTCAGACTTAAACATAATAAACATACAGGGAGAGAAGAGGGGGAGAAAGGGAGGTTGGGGGATGGAGGGGATGGGTTTATACCCGATCCATTGCACGTTTACACCTAGTCAAACCCCTCTCCCCTCCACTTCCCCCCCCCCCCCCCCCCGTTCCCTTCCATCCCCCCACCCTTACCTTCCTCCGGTCCCCCCCCCCCCCCCCCCCCCTTCCACCTTCCCCACCTTCCCCCCCCCCCCTCCACCTTTCCCCCCCTCCAAACCTCCCTTTCCCTTATTTTCCTTTTTTTTTTCCTTCTTCTGTGTTACCGTTTTGTCGCCTCCGTTTCTTTCATTATTGAGCCCAAACCCAAAACAGACAGAGGAGAAAGGAGGGAGGCCAGATCAAACGTCGTTCCCAACAGTAGTCAAAGCAACGGTTGTCGGGAGAGCTCGCCATGGGAATGTTTCCTACTCCCAAGAGGGAATCGGAAACCTGAATCTCTCTCTCTCTCTCTCTCTCTCTCTCTCTTTTCTCTCTCTCTCTCTCCCCTCTCTCTCTCTCCTCTCTACTCTCTCTCTCTCCTCTCCTCTCTCTCTCGCTCTCTCTCTCTCTTACAGTGATGTTGTCCTCTTTCTTTTTCCTACTCTGAACTTCTGTCCGCCTGGAAAAAAAAGAAAGCTCTCTGATTTTCTGTTAACGACCTTTCCACACAACCCCAAAACCAAATGATGGTTCGACATTATCTATTTCCAAAGGTTCCATAGTGCTCCGAGGAGATTATTTCTTGGGCCTTGGTGTTGTTTTTAAGTTTTCTCTTGGTACTGGTTTTGATGCCAAAAAGGGTGATCTAGGTGATTATCTGGGAAAAACTTTAAAAACATTGTCACACATTTATAATACTTATTTTTATCTGAAAACGAGTTTTTGTCCTTTTTTTTTCTCTTTTCTTTTTTGTTGGTTGTTGTTGTTGTTGTTATTGTCGTTGTTTTCTTGTTGTTGTTGTAGATGTCGTTGGTTTTTTTTCTTAAAACTAAGTACACAAACTGCGTGCCTGTGTTCAAAGAAAAAAAAAGAAAAGAAAAAAAAACCCCAAGCTGTGCAATGGTGTATCATCCCGTCATGACTTAGACTTTGATTATAAGGAAGAGAAATGCACACACACACACACACACACACACACAACACACACACACACACCACACACACCACACACACAAAACCACAACACCATCACAACACCACACACACACACAACACACACACACACACACACACCAAACCCCACACACAAACCACCACACACACACACACAAAACACCACACACTACAACACACAAACACACACACACACTCACTCACACACACCACACACACACACACACCACACACACACACAACACACACACACACACAAACACCACACACCACACTGCAAAACGTTTTCCTCTCCGCCATCCCGCCCCACCCCCACCCCCCCATCCCTTTCCGCAGAGCAAAACAGTACTTTAGGGCGTCATCTTTGTTCTGGGGTTCCCCTTTGGGGGACGGGTGTAGGGGCAGACAGAAAAACCTGCAAAGAAAGGAACACGACACCACCAAAGTGGAATCGTCTGTCCCACCGACACCAATACCATTCTACGTCCAATGTGGCCACAAAAGTCTGGCACCGTTTTCCCCCCCTCCAGCCTTTCCAGCTCGCTCCCCCCCCACTCCCTCCCCCGTGCCACGATCTATCTTTCCATCCTCTTCTCCTTCCCTCTTTCCCTTTTTCCCAAAAAGCCTTGGTGTCTGCCACGGTAGGATTATTGCCTTTCAATTTTGTAGCGGGTCGCATCTGCTTTTGTAATTTTTTCCGCCTTTTCTTCTAACTGGAAGTATAGTTGTCTCCGAACGGCTATTCTCTTTCTTCCCCTTCTGTCTCTCTTTGTGACTGAAATGCCTTTGGCGTGGGAAGGATTTTTCTGTCAGCTCCCTGGAGATCTGATGTGGTCTTTGGGGTTAATAGGGTTTGGAGTATTCGTTGGGGGTCTCGTCAGTTTTTTGTCATGAGGATCAATATTCTTTATCTCTGTATAACCTCCTCTCTCTTATTCATTTTATTTTGGTTCGTCCTGGGTTCCTTTCAATAGACGTCTGATAGAAATTGTTTAATTTAACCTGCGATCTCTGCTGCTAAATATGGGCCATGAAAGTCTGCCTCTGTCATGTGTTGATATCTCTTGGTGAATCTCTCTCTCTCTCTCTCTCTCTCTCCTTCTCTCTCTCTCTCTCTCTCTCTCTCTCTCTCTCGCTCTCTCTCTCTTCTCTCCTCCCCTCCTCTCTCTCTCCTCTCTCTCTCTCTCTCTCTCTCTCTCTCTCTCTCTCTCTCTCTCTCCTCTCTCTTTCTCTCTTTGAAGTTCTGCAGATTGTCTTTACTTATTAAGAACATCAAGGGAATGCTGTTTCGTGTTGTTCTGCTCTAAGAAAAATCAGTAAGAAGTTTATTCCTGGAAGATCTCAGACCATTACCAAGAACAACCATTCCGTGCAATGAAACATGGAATCTGTCGGCGCTGTCACACTCAGTGTTGAACTTCACAGGCACGGGTTTCTACTAACTGTTTGAACTGTTTGGTCTGTTTCTTTTGAAGAAGAAATATTGAACTTTTTCACTGCTGTGTTTCTTCTTTGAAGTTTGTTCCCTTACCATATCATGAGGAGACAAGGCTTAACACTGAATGGAACTGCCTCTCTCTCTCTCTCTCTCTCTCTCTCTCTCTCTCTCTCTCTCTCTCTCTCTTCTCTTCTCTCTCTCTCCACGCCCAACCAAGAAAACTCTCAACAATTCGTGTCTCCCCCGTTAGTTCCAACTAACTACAGAAACGTCAAGACAACTGTCTGGAGAACAAACACGGGAGAAGAAAACACGCTCATTACCAGCAAGACGAAAGGCCGAGAGCCAAAGAGCACGTGAGCTGTTGACATATTTCCTAGGGTCAGGGGGGGGGGGGGGGGGGGGGGGGGGAAACTGTGGTAGTTGCTTCACCGGCACTCCCACAAGTCGAGTGCGCCGTGCCTGACAGTGGCACATCCGGGTCCTCCACTCCACTTGTCAGTCGAGACGCCGCCTGTCGGAGCGTTTGGTATGCTGGCAGGTCAGAAAGGATGGGTGATTGCCCCTGGCAGGGCTGAAGAGCAAAGGAGGTGTAAGGCGCGTGTTGAAAGCCTGGCCCCTGACTTTACAAGAGTTCCGAAGGATGGCAGGAGTTCTGGGTGAAATGTGTATCAGAAGTGTGGGTCTCCTAGTGGCTGGGGTAGGGCTGGGTTGTTTAGGGTGTTTCGGCGTGGAGTGTGAGCCCCCTCCTCTCTCTCTCCTCTCTCTCTCTCTCTCTCTCTCTCTCTCTTCTCTCTCTCTCTCTCTCTCTCTCTTCTCTCTTCTCTCTCTCTCTCTCTCTCTCTCTCTCTCTCTCTCTCTCTCTCTCTCTCTCTCTCTCTCTCTCTCTCTCTCCTGTTTTCTGTTTTCTGTTTGACTGGCTGTTTACAAGGTTGTGTCTGCTGCTTGCCTGTTCTTTCTGTCTGTCTGTCTGTCTGTCTGTCTGTCTGTCAGTCTGACTGTCTGTCTGTCTATCTGTCTGTCTGTCTCTGTTACATCATATTGCATTATTTTATGGAACAATATGAAATGCTATATTAAACTACCTCGTATTGCATTGTGTTATAATGTGTTATTTTACATTTTACTGTATTGTGCTGTATAGTATCGTATTATGCTATTGTATCGCATCATGTGTTTTGTTACGATGCATTATATTGTGTTGTATTGTCTGCATTAAACTATGTTATAACCTCTCATACTATAGAATATCATTGTGCATAATTTTATTTTATATCACATGGTATTATAATACCTTGTATTATGTATCATATCTTATTCTACTACATCTTACACTACATTACATTACATTACATCATACTGAATTACATTATATCGATTTACATCATATCATCTCATATCTTATCTTAGCATATTACATTACATTACATTGCATTGCATCCTCTCATAGTATAGCATAGCATAGCATAGCATAGCATTTTAGCATATATAGTATAGTATAGTATAGTATAGTATAGTATAGTTAGTATAGCATAGTATAGTATAGTATAGTATATTTTATTGTATAAAATTGTATTTTATCATGCTATGCCATAACTCATTGTGTATTGTTATTTGAGTAGAGAGTAGAAGAATAGAGCAGAGTATAGTTGATAATGTCGTGTTCTGTCTTAGTGAATGATAACCAGTGATATCACATTCCATAATGTCACTTACAACACAGTGTCTTTCTCTTTGTCAATGTCACTTCCAACACAGTGTGTTTCTGCTTGAGAATGTCACTTCCAACACAGTGTCTTTCTCTTTGTCAATGTCACTTCCAACACAATGTGTTTCTGCTTGTCAATGTCATTAACAACACAGTGTCTTTCTCTTTGTCAAT
The DNA here is from genome assembly GCA_018398815.1 of Conus ventricosus. NCBI lineage: Eukaryota > Metazoa > Mollusca > Gastropoda > Neogastropoda > Conidae > Conus > Conus ventricosus. The sequence continues at coordinate 5,232 of JAFLJL010017460.1, read as the reverse complement.
GTCACTTCCAACACAGTGTGTTTCTGCTTGAGAATGTCACTTCCAACACTGTGTTTCTGCTTGTCAATGTCACTTCCCACACAGTGTGTTTCTGCTTGTCAATGTCCTTAACAGCACAGTGTGTTTCTGCTTGTCAATGTCACTTCCAACACAGTGTGTTTCTGCTTATCAATGTCATTAACAACACAGTGTATTTCTCTTTGTCAGTGTCACTTCCAACACAGTGTGTTTCTGCTTGTCAATGTCATTAACAACACAGTGTATTTCTCTTTGTCAGTGTCACTTCCAACACAGTGTGTTTCTGCTTGTCAATGTCATTAACAACACAGTGTATTTCTCTTTGTCAATGTCATTAACAACACAGTGTATTTCTGCTTGTCAATGTCATTAACAACACAGTGTATTTCTCTTTGTCAATGTCATTAACAACACAGTGTGTTTCTGCTTGTCAATGTCATTAACAACACAGTGTATTTCTCTTTGTCAATGTCACTTCCAACACAGTGTGTTTCTGCTTGTCAATGTCATTAACAACACAGTGTATTTCTCTTTGTCAATGTCACTTCCAACACAGTGTGTTTCTGCTTGTCAATGTCATTAACAACACAGTGTATTTCTCTTTGTCAATGTCACTTCCAACACAGTGTGTTTCTGCTTGTCAAATCAGGGATGCCTTGCGCAAGGACGCAGACCATCCTTCGTTGAGATCCTTCTCCGCCCCCCACCCCACCCCCACTCCCACCCTCACGACTGACAGCCGACACCTCTTGTCTTGCCCACACCTGCCCTCTCCTCGCTTCCCCCCCCCCCCCCCCCCGCTCCCCCAGCCCCAAATCTCTTCCACACCGTCTCACGCAACCCCCTCTGTCTCCAGCCCCACCTCCCTACGTGATTTCTGTCCCTGAGGACAATTATGACAGAGATAGTGAGGCAGCAGTGTTTGCCTGTGTGGCTTCATCTCGCCTCTTAGCTCCAGAAGCCGGCAGATTGTGTCTAATCTCATCCCCTACAGTCTCCACGAGGAACCATCGTCTGGATGTCAGAGAAGTGATGGAACTGCTTGAACTCCTCCTCTACTCAGTGCCGCCTTCTCCCTCTTCCTGGTCGGGACTAGCCCTAACTGTCTGTCTGTCGGTCTGTCTGAAGGTCTGTCGGCGTTCTCTCTCTCTCTCTCTCTCTCTCTCTCTCTCTCTCTCTCTCTCTCTCTCTCTCTCTCTCTCTCTCTCTCTCTATCTCTCATCTCGTCTGTGTGTCTGTCTGCCTGTCTGTCTGTCACTTTCTCTCTCTCTGTCTCCGTCTCTGTCTCTGTCTCTATCTCTATCTCTGTCTCTGTCTCTCTCTCTCTGTCTCTCTCTCTCTCTCTCTCTCTCTCTCTCTCTCTCTCTCTCTCTCTCTCTCTCTCTGTCGTGGTGTGTGTGTGTGTGTGTGTGTGTGTGTGTGTGTGTGTGTGTGTGTGTGTGTGTGTGTGTGTGTGCAATTACAAATATAAGAGAGAGGACAGATAGACCGACAAACAGACAGTCGGAGAACTTCAAGATAATGCAATACTGATATATGATATGGCTTTTGTGTGTGAGTATGCGTGCGCGCGTGTGATGTGCATGTGTGTGTGTGTGTGTGTGTGTGTGTGTGTGTGTGTGTGTGTGTGTGTGTACGTGCGTGCGTGTGTGAGCGCGCGCGAGTGCATATGTGTGTGTATGTAAGCGCGCGTGCGTGCGTGCGTGCGTGTGTGTGTGTGTGAGTGTGTGTGTGTGTGTGTGTGTGTGTGTGTGTGTGTGTGTGTGTGTTGTGTGTGTGTGTGTGTGTGTGTGTGTGTGTGTGTGTGTGTGTGTGTGTGTGTGTGTGTGTGTGTGTGTGTTCACTACATGAAACGGAGAAGAAAGATCACATAAAAAAATAAACCAAAGAGAGGAATGGGAGGCCTACGAACGGTGGGTAATGTTGGGGTAGGGTGGGGGTAGAGATGGGGAGGCGGGGATGGGGGGGGAGCAGAACAATAATCATAAAAGGGTAGTGGCAGAGACAGACAGCGGCGGAAATCTACCAGAAAGTCAGCCCAAGATTCTCGCTGTCTGGCCATTGCAGCTCATCTCCCCCCCCCCCCCTCCATCCTTCTCCCCTCTCCTGTCACCTCCCTCCCCCCTCGACTTCCGGTGTACCCGCCTCCCCCCCCCCCCCCCCCCCCCCCCCCCCCCCCCTCCGCCTCTCAATAAGCTTTGATCGTCTGCCTTGCCGGAAATTGACTTCAGCCTGTCACAGGGTCGTCTCTGCCTTGGTCAGTTTCTCTGTGGATCTCCCAGAGAGAGAGAGAGAGAGAGAGAGAGAGAGAGAGAGAGAGAGAGAGAGAGAGAGAGAGAGAGAGAGAGAGAGAGACAGAGAGACAGAGAGAGAGAAGAGACAGAGACAGAGAGAGAGAGAGAGAGAGAGAGAGAGAGAGAGAGAGAGAGAGAATTTTTTTTTTAAATGTAAGAGAAAAAACAATCATCTGTGGCCATTGAGAGCGGGAATTCCGATCGCTTCAGCTACCAATCAGAAGAGAGTTAATGTTTTGGAGCTTGGGAAATTGAAAAGAAAAAATCCTGATGGAATATAACTGCAAAGGACTTCATTTCCTTGTTTCTTCTGTTCGTACCTCTAGCCCTATAAATGAAGACAACACACATCGTGCTGTTTCTTCTGTTCGTACCTCTAGCCCTATAAATGAAGACAACACACATCGTGCTGTTTCTTCTGTTCGAGCCTCTAGCCCTATAAATGAAGACAACACACATCGTGCTGTTTCTTCTGTTCGAGCCTCTAGCCCTATAAATGAAGACAACACACATCGTGCTGTTTCTTCTGTTCGTGCCTCTAGCCCTATAAATGAAGACAACACACATCTTGCTTGTACGGGAAAGACGTTGAAGTAGAGACTGGGTTGGTTACTCACAAATTAAATTGTTTCAAGTTTGCTTTTTAATCTCCTGTCCCTGTAAAGACACATATGGAAATAATCATACGTTTGTCAGACTACATGATTCACCAAAACCTTAAAACACCTTTGCCAATGGTACCAAACAAAACACGTCATTTATCTGTCGGTTTCCGTGAACACTAGCAAACGCAGAGTCGGCGAAACTCACACTTCTATTCTCAAATTTAAAGTTATCCGATTTAGGATGCGAGAAACTTTGAAGATAATTCGTACTATAAGCCACACGCAGCAGGTGAACTTTCCTGTTTGACGCGAACTGTTTTCGCATGTATATTCTGCTACACGTGGAGGCGAGAAAGAATAGACAGGAAATGGAATGTGATGTTTTCTGCAGGTGGCTCAGAAAATATGATACTGAAAAAAATGGTTAACGGTCTATCTAACCAGCTACCCAGCTTTCTAGTTATCTAGCTACCAAGTTACCAAGCTGTCTGTTTCGTTTTAATCTTCGCCATGTGACTGTTGTATTGAAAGAGGAATTGTTTGCCTGCACTTGTTTTTGTTCCTCGGAAAATGCATCTTTTTGAAGACGCAAAGAAAGACTGTCCAGCAAATCCTGTGATGCTGTCAGCACGTATGTGACTGACAATGCTTGGGTTGTTAATCAGTAGGGATGACCACTCTGGCAGTTGACCCCAGTTGACGTCCCTTATATCCTTACATGGATACTCAAGCATCGGCTCAAAGATTGCCGTACATTTAATACTCTTTACATAATGATTTTCAATTTTCTTCAGCAGCTTCTTTCCTTACAACCTTTCTTCTCGATTTCCTTTTCTGTCCTTCACTGACTACTTTAGGGTGCCGTAGAATTCTATGTTTGAAACCTTCCTTGCGAGCATACAACAGACTGAGAGGCTGTGCTATATCTCCCTTCGAGGACAACGTATGACCAGCACAATCGATTGAGTCTCACTGACGAGTGCGTATCAGCGGACGACAGGCCACTACACAGCTATTATGAATGGTTATGCGTTGACGATGGACGACAGACCACTACACAGCTGATATGAATGGTTGTGTGTTCAAGATGGACGACGATGGCCCTGTGTGCTGCTGAATGGTTATGTGTTGACGATGGACGACAGACCACTACGCAGCTGATATGAATGGTTGTGTGTTCAAGATGGACAACGATGGCCTGTGTGCTGCTAGTGAAGGCTGCTGTGTGTTAGCTGACGCCCTCATTGTTCATTTGCCTTTTCTGTCTTTCAGAAATCTTACACCGGCTTCTCCTCTTTTTTTTCCTTTTTTGTTTACATTTTTGTAAAACCGTAATTGCAATGACGGAGGAATTGTTAGCCCGCACTTATTTTCACCTACAATTTCTTCAAAACACACACACACACACACACACACACACACACCACACACACCACACACACACACATACACACACACACACACACACACACACACACACACACACAACACACACACACACACACACACACACGTACGCACGCACCACGCACGCACGCACGCACGCACGCACGCACGCACGCACCCCACACACACACACACACACACACACACACACACACACACACACACACACAGAAGCGCTCGCGCGCACGCGTGAATATATATGCATGGGGTGGGAGAGAGAGAGAAAGAGAGAGAGAGAGAGAGGAGAGAGAGAGGAGAGAGAGAGGAGAGAGAGAAGAGAGAGAGAGAGAGAGAGAGAGAGAGAGAGAAGAGAGAGAGAGAGAGAGGGAGAGAGAGGCATGGAACAGAAACAAAAACAGAATGATAAATTAATAGATGAATAGATAAGAAAGAGAGGCAGGAGAGAGAGAGAGAGAGAGAGAGGAGATGAGAGAGAGAGAGAGGAGAGAGGAGAGAGAGAGAGAGGGAGAGAGAGAGAGAGGAGAGAGAGAGAGAGAGAGAGAGAGCTTTCCGGATTTTTTTGGTATGCAGACATGACATCAAAGATTTCCTTTCCTGCTGATTATTCTTGACATTTTCTCCGTCTCATCTTCTCCGCTGTTTCAATGGCAGTACATGCAGGCCGCCGTTCTCAGCCCCTCCTCTCCTTGTTGTCCTGTCACAGCCCCGGCCCGTTCCCAGTCCCCCTCTCCTTGTTGTCCTGTCCCAGCCCCGGCCCGTTCCCAGCTCCTCTCCTTGTTGTCCTGTCCCAGCCCCGGCCCGTTCCCAGCTCCCTCTCCTTGTTGTCCTGTCCAGCCCGGCCCGTTCCCAGCTCCTTCTCCTTGTTGTCCTGTACAGCCCCGGCCCGTTCCCAGCTCTCTCTCCTTGTT
>JAFLJL010017459.1:12500-13506 GCA_018398815.1 Conus ventricosus | reverse complement strand
CCGAAAGACAAAAAAGTAAAACACCTTCGCAGCACCTTTTCCCGCTAACACAGTAGAAGGATACACGGATTATTTAAACTAGCTGGCAATACGCCACAAGACACTAGTCTAATCTTCTTGGTGAACAAATCACCGTAAGAAAAGCTATCTGGCCTCAGACCCACACCCTGCAGTCTTGACAGCCAACCCGAAAAGAACTCACGATGACGCCGATTCGTGCGCAGACGTACTCTAATCCTGCCACCTGTTGAAAAACCTGAGTGACCCCCCCCTTGACAACGGAACCCACACACACACCCACACGGCCAGTGTCAGAAAACCGGCTGACTCGCTTCTCCTGGTCTAAAAATAGACTAAAGGCGTTGAGTAGGCCCAACCACAAACTAGTTTATCCCTACCGTTTTAAAAAATAACCTTCTATTGAACTACCTCGGTCGCGCTGTAAAAACCCCAAAACTGTCACCAACACAGACTGACTGCTGATGACAGAGTGCGAACCGAATGCGCGTAGCTCGTGACCGTGTGACCATGGTAACGATGACAGGACAGGAAGGCTCAGATCTGACACTGTTCTCTACTGTATTCACTTGGTTTTGGGTATGTATGGCTAAACCAAGGTGCAGAGGGAATAAATCAGTTCCTTACTGCTTTTAAGGAAAGGTTGTCTTTGTAGATGGCAAGAATGGGACTTTCATATCAAGAACAGTGAAAGATTTAGTTTCTACAATACTTTTTGCACAATAGCTGCTGATAAGACACGTTGAAATTGAACTTGGACAGCACCTGAAAATCATTACGACAAAATTTAGACTTGGCGTTTCAGAAATCGCTGTCCATAAGTTTCGTTACAAACAACACACGCCTGTTGATTTAATTTGTCCATTGTGCAAACAAGCGACAGAAGATGAGGTGCATTTTGTTTTGTGCTGTCCCGTTCTAAAGGATTTAAGAGTAAGGTATATTCATCTAAAGTATTATAAATATCCGAATCTTTTTCGTCTAGCAT
>JAFLJL010017456.1:12500-50291 GCA_018398815.1 Conus ventricosus | reverse complement strand
CGTTGACGAATTATTGCCATGAAGTTATTTTCATTTCCCATACTTTGATTTAACCACTCATCACCAAAACCATTACTATATAAACAAACACGCACATTTGATATTCAGTTCTTTTTTCCTCTTGCATCTAAATCATACAATGTTGTGTATGCTATGTAAGGTTGCCTATGTCCATCCATATATAATAGCATAAACCAGTATCGAATGCAGTTGACCTCAGAATTCATATGCATGGAAAATCTGTTTCACCATCCACTAGACCATTGGGGGTTAGCAGATTTACACCTAAATACCTTTTGAAAGCAAACAAATGAACTGACTCACAATAAACAGCGGCTTTCTCTAACCTCCAGAGAGAGAGCAACAGACAGACAGACAGACAGACAGACAGACAGACAGACAGACGGACAAACAGACAGACAGACAGACAGACAGACAAGGAGAGCTTTCATCTCTCATGGAGTGTTCACACATAGTTGCTTAGTGTCGCCGTCCTACACAAAGTATATGAAATTCACACAGGTATATGGATCTCACAGGAGGTAAATGGATCCCACACCAGGCATTAGGGATCCTACAGCAGGCACTTGGATCCCACAGCAGGTATATGATCTCACAGCAGGTACATGGATCCACAGCAGGTATATGGATCTCACACCAGGTATATGGATTCCACACCAGGTGTATGGATCCCACACTAGATATATGGATCCCACACCAGGTATATGGATCCCACACCAGGCATATGGATCCCACACCAGGTATATGGATCCTACACCAGGTATATGGATCCCACAGCAGGTATATGGATCCCACAACAGGTGTATGGATCCCACACTAGATATATGGATCTCACACAGGTATATGGATCCCACAGCAGGTATATGGATCCCACAGCAGGTGTATGGATCGCACACTAGATATATGGATCCTACACCAGGTATATGGATTCTACACCAGGTATATGGATTCTACACCAGGTATATGGATCCCACACTAGATATATGGATCCTCACCAGTATACGGATCCCTCACCAGGTATACGGATTCCACACCAGGTGTATGGATCCCACACCATGTAAATGGGGATCCCACCCCAGGTATATGGATTTCACACCATGTATATGGGGATTCCACACCAGGTATATGGGGATCTCACAACGGGATTATGGATCCCACACGAGGTATATGGGGATCTCACACCAGGTATATGAATCCTACACTAGGTATATGGATCCCGCACCAGGCATATGGATCCCACATCAGTTATATGGATCCCACACCAGGTATATTGATCCCACACCAAGTATATGGATCCCACACCAAGTATATCCCACACCAGGTATATGGATCCCACATCAGGTGTGATGATCCCACACCAGGTATATAGATCCTACAGCAGTATATGATCCCACACCAGGTATACGGATCCCAAATCAGGTGTATGGATCCCACACCAGGTATACGGATCCCAAATCAGGTGTATGGATCCCACACCAGGTAACGGATCCCACATCAGGTGTATGGATCCCACACCAGGTATATGGAGTCAGAAGGTGAAATGGCACGGACCGTGGAATGACACGGGGGAATGGAAAAGCAGGAGGATTGCGGCGTCGGCCGAGGAAGCTGCCGACACAAAGGGCCGAGGGCGGAGGGTTCAGATAAAAAAAAAGAAAGAAAAAGAAAAGGAAGGAAATGAAGAATATGAACGAGGAGGAAGACAAAGGAAGAGAAAAGGGAGGAAGAAGAGGTTGAAAAGAAAAGGAAGGAAATGAAGAAGATGAACGAGGAGGAAGACAAAGGAAAAGAAAAGAGAGGACGAAGAGGTTAAAAAGAAAAGCAAGGGAATGAAGAAGATGAACGAGGAGCCGGAGGAAGAGGAGAAAGAGAAGAAGGAAATGAAGGAAGAGGAAACACAGAAAGGAGGAAAAGAAGAACGGAGTGAGAAAAGGAGAAGGAGAAAAGCAAGGAGGGAGAGAAGAAGGAAATGAAGGAAGGGAATAGGATAAGGAAGAGGAGCAGAAGGAGAAAGAGAAGGAGAAGTGAGATGAAGAAGCTGGAGATGAAGAAGTGATCGAGGGAAAATGAAGGGGGGAAGAAAAGAAGGAGAAAAAAAGCAGTGGCAGAAGAAGGTACATGAAGAAAATGGAAGGGAGAAGGAGGAGGAGAAGACGAAGGAGGAGGAAACGATAGGAGATGACGGAAGACGGACAGAGGAGAAGAAGAAACAGACGAAGAGGACGAGAGAGATGAGGAAAAGAAACACGAGAAGAAGATGAGAACGAGGAGAAAGATAGAAAAAGAAAGGAAATGAAAAAGGGGAGGGAAATGGAAGAGAAATGGCAGAGAAAGAAGGGGAGAAGGAGGAGAAGGAGAAGAACAATGTCGAGGAGAATAGGGGCAGGAAGATGAACGAAGGGAGGTGTTTGAGGTGAGAGAGAAAATTAATGAGGAGGAGGGGGAGGAGGAGAGGGGGGGGGGGGATGGAGTGGATAAGAAGAAAATAACTTGGGAAATGAAGTAAGGAAATATTATCAATAAAAAAAGGAAAGCAATCCTGATTATTCTGAAGAAAACCCCGGAAAAACGGTATAATTATTTACCTTCCTCCTCCTCCCCCCCCCCCCCTCTTTCGTCCTTCTCCTCCCTCTCCCCCAAAACCAACTGATATGAATAGTAAGACAATGCAGTGCTATAAACAACAACAAGGAGACAAAAGCACTGTGGCACCGTCAGTCATTGGAGAAGAAGCACAGCACTTGCAACGCAGCAGTCGGCAGCTGAATAGAAACAAACCCTGCCTCTCCGGTGACGTGGTTTATGGGAAGTGATGACGTGAGTTCCTCTCGGGGAACACAATAGAAGGGCATGGCACCGTATGCAGCGACTCATTTCTGCTTTCCCTCTCCACCGCTTCTCCTTCCTTTCTCACCCCCCCCCCCCCTCCCCCGCGCGCCCCAAACTCCTCACACACACTCCGGGTCTTTTCCGCTACTAGGGTGTGTCCATCTGCGCTGACACGCGACCTCTTCCTGGTGGGTATCACCAAAATTTTTGTTCAGCCCCATCACCCCCCCCACCCCCACCCCCATCCCACCCCCGCCCCGCCCCTTCCTTTTTCTGCGCAGACTTTTCAAGCTGCGATGAAATCCTGCTTTCTGGTTCGCATCTCTCAGACCACTCACTGGCCTTTTAAAACTTTTCTTCCGTCTCCGCCCCCCCCCCCCCCCACCCCCCCCTGCCCATTACTCTGCAGTAACGCCTTTTCTCTGTGTCTCTGCCCTCTCCACTCTGTTGTCCAGGTCGGGTGTCACAGCGTTTTCTTCGTCTTCCTGCTATCAGATCTGCTGTTACTACTGTTGCAACTCTGTCTTCCTCCCATCTGCTATCAGATCTGCTGTTACTACTGTTGCAACTGTCTTCCCCCACCTGCTAGCAGATCTGCTGTTACTACTGTTGCAACTGTCTTCCTCCACCTGCTAGCAGATCTGCTGTTACTACTGTTGCAACTGTCTTCCTCCCATCTGCTATCAGATCTGCTGTTACTACTGTTGCAACTCTGTCTTCCTCCCACCTGCTAGCAGATCTGCTGTTACTACTGTTGCAACTCTGTCTTCCTCCCTCAAGTCTGCCCAGATCTGCTGTTTAACTTTTTATTTTGTCAACTTCCTCCTCCCCCCCCCTCTCACCCGTCCCCAGCGGGCCTGCTGTCATCCACCCCTCTGCTAAAAAGATTTCCTGTTTCATTTTCCTGATCTGACTGCCTCTGCCCACATGATCTCCAGACACGTTCCTTTTTTTTCTTTTTACCTCCCTTTGTCTGACACAGCTGCTGTCACACATCTTCGTTTCTTTCTCTGCCCTCCGCCCAATATATCTACTGTTATAAACCTTTCTTTACCTCCATCCCTCCGCCCAATATATCTACTGTTATAAACCTTTCTTTACTCCATCCCTCCGCCCAATATATCTACTGTTATAAACCTTTCTTTGCCCCCTTCCCCTCCACCCAATATATCTACTGTTATAAACCTTTCTTTACCCCCTTCCTCGCCGCCCAATTTTATCTACTGATATAAACCTTTCTTTGCCCCCTTCCCCTCCACCCAATATATCTACTGTTATAAACCTTTCTTTGCCCCCTTCCCCTCCACCCAATATATCTACTGTTATAAACCTTTCTTTACCTCCATCCTCCGCCCAATATATCTACTGTTATAAACCTTTCTTTGCCTCCTTCCCTCCGCCCAATAATATCTACTGTTATAAACCTTCTTTGCCTCCTTCCCTCCGCCCAATTTTATCTACTGATATAAACCTTTCTTTGCCCCCTTCCCCTCCGCCCAATATATCTACTGTTATAAACCTTTCTTTACCTCCATCCCTCCGCCCAATATATCTACTGTTATAACCTTTCTTTACCTCCTTCCTCTCCGCCCAATATATCTACTGTTATAAACCTTTCTTTACCTCCATCCCTCCGCCCAATATATCTACTGTTATAAACCTTTCTTTACCCCCTTCCCCTTTGCCCAATATATCTACTGTTATAAACCTTTCTTTACCTCCTTCCTCTCCGCCCAATATATCTACTGTTATAAACCTTTCTTTACCCCTTCCCTTTGCCCAAAATATCTACTGTTATAAACCTTTCTTTACCTCCTTCCCCTTTGCCCAATATAATTATCTACTGTTATAAACCTTTCTTTTCCTCCTTCCCCTTTGCCCAATATATCTACTGTTATAAACCTTTCTTTACCTCCTTCCTCTCCGCCCAATATATCTACTGTTATAAACCTTAATTTACGGCCAGCGCAGACAAGAGGCCTTCGTTCACATAGAACACAGCGCACAGTCAATTAGTTGCCAATGACGACGACACCCAACGTGCGTCTCCCTTGTTGTAACCAAAAAATCAATAAAACACGCCTTGCGACCGGGCTCGGGTTAACTTGCAACATTATTGCATCAGCAAAATGTTCTTGAACATTCTCGACTGCTACGTCGACACTACCACGTCGAGGCTGCTACGTTGGCAAGACCGGTTTCGCCATTCTTTCCCGGACTGCCGCACAAGAAGGGTGTTTTTTGACTGTGCTCTGGTGTGGCCACTGTGTTTTAGTTGTGTTTTATTTTAAAATGGCTAACATGTTTACCGAAGAACAGGTTGTGCTTTTAAAGACCAAAAGTTTATTTTAAACTGCAGTTGAGTTTTATCAAAAAAAAGAACAGGTGAAGCATGTTCTCTCCCGTTAAAACCGAAAAAAGATTGTTTTTTTTGGAAGGAAAAAGAAAAAGAAAAAAAAAAAACGATGCTTTGGAATGGACGACTATTTAAAGGCTGTTGGGTTAAAGAAAATGAAATGACATTAGCGAACAGAGGGGCCCAATTTTAAAAGTGTTTAACTGTTGAGGATTTCCTTTTTTAAAAGGCGGTGCATGTTGATAAAAAAAATAAAAGCAAAAAAAATCCATCAGCGTGATTGTTGGACGCTGGCTTGAAAACAGAAAAAGCCATTTTGAAAGAAAAAAAACGTAAAAACTGGCTTTTATTTTTTAAAGGGCGCAGGGGGCATGTCGATTATATGCAGAAAACTTATTCAGCTTTAATTTTTTTTTACAAACCCCAAATTCCAAAAGCGGGGATTGATTGTGAATGTATTCAAACGACAAGTTTTTAAGATTTGCAAGGAATAGGATTTTCGGGGTTCTGGCAAAGAATGATGGGCTAGGAGCCCTTAGACATCTACCGTATGGAGAGGAGTAGTGTGTAGCCAGCCATACCCCATATAAATGCCCCAAATTTTATAAATGACGGTTTGTATTATAGGGCGATTGGGGCCCCCTAAAAGCTTGGCTACAGCGAAAACTCTGTAACTCTGCCCAAACCCATTTTGCAGCGGTTGAGAAAAAAGAGGGCCGCAGCAAAACTAGGTAAAACTTCCTTTTTAAAACGTTGCCCGCAAAGGCGCAGTAAATAGGTCAACTTTCCCTTGTAAGACGTTTGGGCCTGTTGGGGCCCCTTCGCACAAAGAAAGTGGCCCCCAGTTCTATTTTGAGCACTTGGGCACCTTAACCCCAAAAGTCCCCCCAAGTCACCCCCAAGTCCCCCCAAAGTCCTTAATTAATTCTTGATTGTTCCCCCAAAAGCCCTTTAAAATTAAGTTTTAAATCAAATCCCCCCAAGTTTTTTATTAATTTTAATTAAGTTTTTAAATTTAATTACATCAAGTTTTAATAAGTTTTGATAAGTCCCTCAAGTCGTCCTCAAATCTCCTAAAAACATCCTTTAAGTACAACCCAAATTTATTAAGTTTTTCTTTAATTTTAAAAAAAAAAAACAATCTAGTTTTTATTTAATAGTAGATGTTAAATAACACACACGCCCCAAAAAAAGCGTCACGTGGGAGTTTTGCTCGCGTTCTCTGCGGAGATCGGTCAGCTAAATCAAATAAAGTTTCTTACATCCTAAGCAACCCCAAATTTATTACAATTCGGGGTTTTGGAAATGTCTTTTTTAGACTCCCCTGCTTTTTTATTGACTCCACATTTTATAAAACGCCTGATTTTTTTATCAAAAAAAATTTTTAAATTAAGTTCTTAAAATATTATTACATTTCAAAAAGGATAAAACGATTTTTTTATGTTGGGAGTTTTGTCTTCTGTATTTAGTGGTTAGGTTGTTTTAACTTCTTTGGTTCTTGTTTCCCCTTGTTTTTTATATTTTTAAAAAAATAAAAAACCACCCCAGCGCAGACAAAAAACGCGCCCTCGCTGAGGTTGTTTGCTCAGGTCCTCTGCTAGATGGGCGCATAGTTCTTAAAGAAATTCTTCTCCTAAGAAAATGCTTTTATTACAATTTGGTTATGGAAATGTCTTTTATAGACTCAGTCTTTATTTATTGCTCCCTCATTTTATTTTTTGACTCCCTCTTTTATAAACGCCCGATCTATTTTTTTCAAAAAACAAAAAAATTAGTTTTAAAATTTTTTACCTTTCAAATGGACAAAAGTTTTTTTTTGTTTGGGGGTTTTGGCAAGTTTTGTCTTTTGTATTTAGGGTTCAGATTCTTTTGCTGCTTTGGTTCTTGTTTCCATTTTTTATATATTTTTAAAAAAGAATAACCCCCCCAGCAGCAGCAAAAGGGCGCCAAAAATGGGAACGTTTTAAGTTCAAAATTCCTGAAACTTTGGTGCGTAGGCCTTGAATCACATGGTTTTTATAGCTGCTTGAATCAACTTGTTCGGCGTTGGCGGTTTATTTGATTTATTTTCTTAACATTAATTTTTTTTGTCTGTTCCACTCTGCAAATTTTTTTCCTGTTTTAAAACCCCCCCAGGTTGCTTTTATGGTCTCCCCCTGGTTCTGTTTTCTGATTTGTGTTTTTCTGGCTTGGTTATTTTCACCGATTCAGTGTTTTCTGTTTGCTGATTTTGGCTCGGTCTTTTGGGGGAAAAAAAAATCTTTGATTACAAGAAATTTAAACCCCTGATTAATGGTGTAACAATGTTCAAATCTGAAATATAGATCGCCCCTAGAGCCCTTAATGACTTTGTTAAAACTGGTCCTGGTTAAATTTTATCAAAAAAGTTTGTTCGAATCAAGGGGGCCCTTTTTTACTGATTTTTTGTGTACAAATAAGAACCGTTTGCCGCGCTTTTCCCTTCCCCGACCCAGCGCGTCATACCTGTTGTGTATTTTAAAATGTCGTGGCGACATCTGTTAAATCTGTTCAATGTGAATTCGTTCGGGAATTTTTTGTTTTTCCCTGCTGCTAAAAAAACGCTCCCCTTTTTGGGCTAATGCTTGGTCATAAACTTGGTCTTCAAAGTTCGGGAAAGGGTTTTAAGGCCACCCTGTAGTGGAATCATCGTGTTCATGTTTTTTTTTAAATTTAAAATATTTTTTTTTTAAAAATGAGCACGAAAAAACTGTCGCCCCCCTTGTATACCTTTTGCTGTTTTTGGAGGGTAAGTGTAGGATACACGTGTTTTTTAAAAGTTGTTAAAAAAAAACAGCGATCTTGGCAAATAGATTTTGAAGACTCAGCAAAGTAATGCTATTTACAGTTCGCTCGCTACGAAAGTTTTCTGAAAAGATTAATTCCAGAGAATTAATATGAAAAAAAAAAAATCATTTTAAAAAATGGCTTCCTCGAATGTGATAGGGGGGCTGTGGTGAATGTGCTTGCTTTTAGCGGAAGTAATTACGCATTTAGTAAACGGGGGGCGCGGCGGAGAAAAAAAATAAAAAAGTGGGAGCAACTACCCGCAGCACAAGATCGTATGAAAAGCAGAGAATTGAGCAGTTGTTTTATTCGACACACTGAAAAAACGTGACATGCAGCTTAAATTTTAAAAGATGTTGATAAGCAAAAAGGTTTTCTAGTAACAGGCAAACCAATCGAGACATTGCCCCACCAAAATTCGTAAATTTTATCCCCCATCAGAAAAAAAAGATGCAAAAAATCGGTTTATTGCCGTTGGTATGACCGTTGTGTTATTTTGTTGCGCATAATTTGGGGAATAAAAAATGAAAAAAATCTTTTTTACCAAAGGTTTTGGGAAAGGGAATAACGAATTAAAAATTAGCAAGCAGCTGGAGAAAGTAAACAAACGCAAAAGAATGGTTATCTAAACAAGGTTTGGCAAATTTATTTACCGACCAAAAACGAATAAAGAGGCCCACTTTGTAACACTACCGAACAAACCCCCTTTCAAATGGACCTTTATATTTCCCCCATGATACGTTAGCAAAAAAAGTTTTAAGACGGCTTACAGCTTGACAGCTTAAGATAAAAAGTGGGGAAACCCATTAAACAAAAGAGTGTTTGGTTCTGTTGCCATACAACTGTATCCCAACGGGGCCCTTTAACTTATCCTCGCGATTCAAGTCGATGATGGAAAAGAATTTAAAGGTGGTGAATAAATTTATTTTTTAAAAATAGAGTTCCCATTAAAAGGGGCATTCCCAGGAGTTCACGATCACAGGCTTTGCCCCGAAAACTTCAACAAACAGTTGCGAAAGACTTTTTTCTTCCGTTCACGAGAGTGATGACAAATTTGAAAAAAAAGAATGGGTTGAAGATGCCCTCAGTTTTTTGGGGCAATGAATAATAAGAAATTTTAAAAGGGTTTTAAAACCGTAAAGAATAAAAAAACAAATAATAAATGTTGTAAGATCCAGTACACCAGCAAACTTTCCGTTTGGTTTAAAAGAAAGGGACTTTTTTTTACCCGGGAGAAGCGGAGGGGGCACTCGCACAGGGCAAAACCCATCCAGTTTGGAGTGGATCCATTGAATAAAAAAGAATTGTAAAATGAACCCCTGTTTTTTACGAGAAAAAGAACAACAAAACAACCCGCTCCTCAAGATCTTTGTGAAGGAAAAAACTGAGATTAAAACCCCCGACCCAGTTCCCGTTGCTTGTTTAAATTTACGGTTCTATGTCCATTGTATGAAAAATCTGGATTAACAAACACCCGTTTTTTGTTTGTTCTATCTAATGACTTCTTTGTTACAAAAACCCTTGTGTTGATTCTGTGATTAGTCGCGTTTTACGTTGCATGATGAAAAAATCTTATTGTCCCCAAAAAATGTTCTTTTTAGTTGTCTGGATGTTTGACGCAAACCCTGCGAGATATTCCTTTTTCTTTTTTGATGGTTTTTTTCTGGCTCGAAAAAACTGTACATTTTCGGGTTTAAACCAAAAAAACCCCTTTAAACCCTTTCCGTAATTATCCTTCTCCCTTTAAAACCTTCTTGTTAGTAATTGAATGAAAAGGGGAATCTTTAGGGTTAAAGGATGTGTGTACCATCCCGATGCCCCCTTTAGCTACTTTAATTCCATGTTTTATGATGGGCTCAGTAGGGATATCTTAACAAAATATTGTATCGTGTAAAGACTTGGGGCTCTGGTTTGGGGTTTAAAGTGTCATAAAGAATTCTAAAATCCCAAAAACTTTGATAATTCTAAAACGGTTTAACCCCAAAAAATACAGGTTTGTCCCCAATTTGATTTTTTTTTCCATCATTATCAAAAAAGTGTCATGAATCTTTGAAGTCCGTAATTGGGTTTAGAAGTCAGCTTATTGCTTCTTTCTCTTGGTGACCAATTGCATTTTCGCTTGTGCGGATTTCCATAGTCTTTCCAAAACCTGTTTTTCATCGTTGAAAAAATCTTTTTTTGAAGCATTGGGATTAGTTTTAAAATCATGTTTTCATGATGTTGGGTTTTATGAATGTTTTGATCAAAAACAATACGATGAACTGTTTCCTTCAAACCATGTTTAAATAAAAATTTTAGAAGTCTGTAATGCAGACATAAATTTTTTTTGCCCCCGAAGATTAGGCACAAATTTGGCGGTTTGTTTTCGCCATTTCAGACTTTCTGAGCTAAAGGTAGTCTTTTTGAAGTAGGGTTCAGAGGATATTCTAAATCAACTTCTAGAATGAAACAGCTGTTTACCCGGCGTCAAAATGCCCCAACCACTTTAAGCCCTTTTGAATTTATTTGACGCGTGTTTTACATTTTTAAAATTGGTAGTGGAAAGGGTTGCCCATGCCCATCCTACAGATTTTTTGCAACTAAATCATGAGATGTTAGACCTTTTCTTGGATCTAGTGTCCCCGTATTTTTTTTTGGGTTTTCAGTAAAGTCCCAACAACTACTAATTCCCCCAGCAAACCGTTTTCAATCTCGAATCTTGGCAAAAGCAATAAAAAACTGTTCCGTAAACTTTAAGAAAGGGCCCGCTCATCCCAGGCGAAAAAAATATATTTCGCAGGATCCAAAATGTAATGTTATGAGGTTTTCTATAATTTTCAAAGACGTCCCCCAACAAACCATACATCACCAAACAAGTAGGAGTCAAATATCTCCCATCTTTTTACCTCTACTTTTTGCCACGCATTTTGGGCCATGCGGGTAATCGGAACCCACTGATGCCCTTTTTCCCCTAAGACTGGGAAAAGAACGGCCTTTAGGGGGAAGTGTATTTTCTCAAACCAAATTTGCCCTGTTCTTTGAAATTCAAAAGGGGGTAAACCCCCTTTTTTCAACAAAAATTTGGGGGTTTAAAAAATATTCTTCGTTTTTGGGGCAAGCCCTTTAAAGGGGCCATAGCCGGGCCCTCAAATTAAACCCCCCTAAATGTGCGCATAGAGTCTTTAAAAGACATTTTTATTTGGGATTAAAAAAATGTACTTTTCAGATGACTGTGAAATTGCAGGCTACCTTTAAGGGCCTGGTTACTGCTTGCATTAAAAGGGTTGAGAGCCCGTAACCTCGAAAGTTGTGAAAGAATATGGGGCAGTTCCATTTTTTTTGGGTTTTCCAAACTTTAGTTGAAGATTACATTTACGTCGCTGCCCTCTGAATTTCCCCAACTAATGTGATAAATTGTCTCTTATTTTTTGGATTCGCCGATCTAAAGAGGGGGCCTAAACCAAAAAATCCAACGGGGAGGGGCCTTTTTTCATACTGTTTTTGGGTCTTCAGGCGTCTTTTTGATTTAAAAATAAGTTTAGATTATTAGAACAGGCGTTACGCACTTGCTATGCGCTGTAAAAATCTTTACCCGTTTTTGGGTCCTTGAAATTTATTTTGGCTTTGAATGAGCCCCAACCCCACATGAAAAATAATAAAGGCAAATAAACAAACTGATGTTTTTACTCAAAAAGGCTGTTTTTGGAAGTTTCTGTGTTTTTGGGCCCCCCTAAAGGGAAAATGATGATTCAAAAGTCGGGGGGTAAACAACATATGGAGAATTTTGCATTTTTTTTTCCAGTTCTTAAAACAAACTTTAGACCCGGGGGGGCTTTAAATTATTTCTGTATTCAGTCAACGGGGGCCCCGAAAACAATGTTTCTTATTTTTCCGCCCCGCGGTTTGCACAGAGGGAATTCTTTTAAAAAAATTTTTGCAAAATTCTTTTTTTGCCAAAATTTTTGTAGTAGGGCCCAATAATCAATAAATTGTGCGTATCAAGGGTTTAATGCTACCCCCGTGGTAAAAACACCCAGCAGAAAGTAAACATGATTTTTTTTGGGTTCGCCAATCGATGGATTTTTTGGAAATTTTTAAATGGGGCTGTAGATGTTTTTTCCTCTTCCATGTTTTAGAACTTTAAACCCAGTTATTGGTTTTTTTTGTTTTTCCAAACTGTTTCAATTTGGTCTATCCCAAGGGGAAAGGATTTTCCAAATTTAAAGTTAAGACCCATTGATGTAAGTTTGAAAAGTTAAACACCCCTTTCTGCTTTTTTGCGAATTTAATGCCCCCTTTGGCCGAAAACCCAAAAACCACTTTAAACCAGGGTTTGTCTGTATTTTTTGGGGGTTTAAAGGAACTGCTTTTTTTCCCCAAACAAAGCGGGAGGTAGGGGAATGTAACCCTTACCAAAAAATTGGGCGCATACTTAGACGTTTTAATCTGATCTCTAGGCTTCCCCCCTCTGACCAACCAAAAAGCCCCCTTTTTTGGGCTTCTTCAGCGGCCCCCCAATAAAAACTTTTGTAAGCAGCGGGGTCTCCCCAACCGGGTTTTTAAGTCTTGGGGAAAAGGGAATAGCCGCTTTTTAGTCAAACCCCCAAAATTCTGGGTTTTTTTCCTTTCATTTTTTGTTATATAGTCGATTAAAACAGCTAAATTACTTTAACTGGCGGGTCTATTGTTATTTTAAACCCGGAACTTGAAATACCCCAAGAGAAACCAACTTCCCTGTACTTTGCGGGTTTAATGACTTCAAAAATCAATATCATTCAGTGCTCTTGATAAATCTTCTTGCATTTTTCAAAAAAAATTTTTTTGGGCCCTTCATATACCCTTATCCATGTGAGTTTTTTTCTAACTAAAAATTTTTATTTAAATCAAAAAATTAATTAATAAAATACGATGGTCTTTTTGTTTTTAAGACTCAAAAAACAAAGTATAAACACCCTTTGGCGTTGTTAATGCGAGCTGTTTAGGCAGATTTAATTTTTCTTTATTTTTTTTAAAAACTTTTTCCTTTTTTTTCTTTTGGGGGGCCCCGGGCGTTGAAAAAAATTTGTCCTTCCCTTTTTCTTTAAAGATCAAACTTTTGTTTTTTGTATTCATTAAAATCAGCCTTTTAAAGGGCTAAAATTTTCACCGTGATTTTTGACCCGCTAGTGCTTTAGTATTATCAGATTAAAGGGAAAACTAAGTTTGGGGGGGAAATTAGTTAAACCATGGCTGTGTGCTTTTGGGTTTAGTTTTTTTTTTTTTTGCTAGCAGCACCAAAAGCTAATGAAAAACGGCCAAGAGCTAAAGACAAACCCCCTAGAGGTAAAGCTGCGGGTACGCCTATCCCCGTTGGCAAAAGAGACCAACACTCGTTCCTGCTAGCGGCGTTTAAAAGTCGAGCTCCTTTTTAAACCCCCATTTTAAAACAGCAAAAAAGGCACCAAAATCCCTTTCTTTTGGGGTTTGCTTTTTTTTTTGAAAGGTCTTGCCTATTTTTTTGTTCCCTTTGGTGTAATGTTTGTTAATTTTAAAGGGTTTTTTTACTTCACAGCAGCAGAGAGGGACCCGGGAAAGTAAATTTTCCCCTTCTTTTCTTTCTTTAGGTATTTTTAAATAATTTAAACGCTTGCTTTTTTAAAAATGAAAAAAATAATTTAGTATTTAAGTTTTCTAATTTTTATCTTTTAGTTCAGCTGCGCTTTCATATAAAAAAAAACCAAATACACGTTAAGTGGTTTTTTTCGGCCTCTTTTTCTTTTTTCAATTTAAATTGTTTATTATGTTTTTAATCTCTTTTCCCCTTCCTTACAACTCTTTAAATCCCTGTCGACCTTAGGTCAACCCTAAGCCTTATTTTGTTTTTAAAATAATATCAAGTCAAACGCTGTGAAATTAATCTTTAGACACAAGGTCAATTTTTGGTTTTTCCTACTCCCCCGCCTCCAAACAGTTTTCTTATTTCATCAAATGATGAAAGGTTTTAAGCCCGCTTAGCTTTAGTTTTTGGTTAGGGCTGCCCCCCAATTTGGGGCATTGCACTTTCTTTTATTTTAGGATTAAAAAATTTTTTCAGTTTGTTTTTTTGAATGGTTCTTAAATCTTCGCACACAATAAAATCCCTTTTAAAGCGATTTTGTTGGGGGCGCAAAAACCTAAAAATTCCATATAGTGTCGCCCTGTTTTTGGGGTATTTTTTGAATGAGGATCCCCCCCCATTCCCGAAATTTATATTGTTTAATCTTGATTATTTGTGCTCAATCGCCCTGCTAATGTATCGTTGCTAAAAACCCGCCCAAAACTCTAACGAAGGGCAAAATGCTGTACTTTGCCCCGGTGCCCGGGTTGATCGATAACCCCTTTTGTTTTCATTAAAAGTTAGTTCATATGTCAATCTGTCCTTTTAACGCCCCTTGAAAGTAGGGGGGCATGCGTTTTAAAAACCCCAAAATCAAGGGGGGTATGGCAAAGCAATTTCCAAACGATAATTTCCGCTAAAGCCTTTTCCCTGTTTTTTAGCATCGCGGGGGATTTTGGGGCTCAAATTCTAAGTTTTAGGCTTCTTCATTTTCGATTCCTTGAAATCAAAAATCCTCCCTTTCATTCGCGGTTAGCCTAGATCGAATAGGTTAAAAATTGTTGCATTGTGAAAAGAAAATACTTTTTTCCCCCTAAAGTTTTTTAAAAATTTTTTCTTAACAAATTGCCCCCCCAGATTCGGGAAAACCTGCCCTGTTTGGGCCCTGTTTCTGTTTTTGGTTTATTTTGAAAGTAACCCGGGGCAGAGCCTGGCAAAATTCACTTTAAATCCGTCCTTTTTTGGGGGAAAAATCTGACATTTAAAAAATTTGATCCGAAATCAATAGTAGAGGGTTTTTGGAACAGTAATTTTCCCGTTTATTTCCCGGGCACGCCCGGGGCTTTTTCCCATTTTCATGGGGGTTGAAAAATTGAGCCATATTTTTGTGACTTTTTTATAAAACAAAAAAAAAATAGTTAATTTTTTAAAAAACAAGGGGGGAAATTAATTTTTAAGATTTGGGCCATTTTAATGCGGGAGACAACATTGTGATGGAAACGGCTCCTTTGATACAACATCGCTCAACGCCCCTCATTGGGGCATAAATTAAAACAAAAAAAAAAAAAAGGGGAGGCATTTTAAAAAATTTTTGGGAACCTTGAACCTCCCCAATTTATGACCCTAAGATTTTTAAATTAAAAGGCGGTTTTTTTGGTTTCTAAAAATTTTGGCCCCGCCCGAGAACAACTTTTTCAGCTTAATTATAAAAGGACCAAAAAAAAATTTTAAAAGGGCTTTGGAAAAACCCTTATACAAAAACTTGGGGCGGAAGATTTGAAAAACGCCTAGGCCTTGTTAACCAAAATCCCCTAGAGAAGCAGCTGCTAAAAACCCCCAAAAATTTGATAGGGAAGCAGCTGATAAACTTCCCCAAAAAAAGCAACAAGAACCCCAACCGTTTTCCCCAAAAAAAATAGAAAATTCCAAAATTTTAAATTTCCAAACCCGCCGGGAAAAAAAAACAAATGTAAAAAGAAAAAAGCAGGAAAACCCTTTTTTTTAGAAGAAAAAAAACATTAAAACAATTTAAAGATTCCCCAATACCCCCCCCAAAAATTTTTTTGGGCCCTTAATCGTTTCTGTAAGAAAAATTAAGGCGAATTAAAAGAAAAATTTAGCAAGCCTGGATGAAATAGATAAAAGATAAAAAGAGAAAAAGAAAAAACTCGTTGAGGCTGATGGGCGACAACTTAGGGCTTGATGTTAAAGAAAAATAACCAAAAGACTAAAAGATCTTGAAGAAGAAAAATCGCAATACTAAAAACGGTGTTTTAATTTCCCAGATCAATTTTGAAACTCAAGCGGGGCCAGAAAAAGGGGAAACTTTTCGAAAAAAAATTTACAAGAAAACACAACAATAGCAGAACGAAAACGAACCCTGTTTAGAGAGCAAGGAGTCACATTGGCAAGGGGTTTTTAACGGCCTTTGGATTTGCAAAAAAGTACACTGGTGATGGCAAAAACAGGCGGGGGTTGGGGCACAATTTTAGTGCCTTTCCCTCGCCCCCTCTCCCGATAAAACATGGGTTTAAAAAAAAAACTTGATCATCTTTCGAGTTTTTTTAAAAAAAATTAGCTGGTAAAGCTATAGAATCTTTTTCCTGGTTATTAGGGGGTGTTTTTTAGCTGGCTTTTTTCTCTGCAAAAAAAAAAGTAGTTGGGTTTTTTGGGCCCAGCACTTATGGGGGATTAGTTTTTCTTTAAAAGGGTTGGGGTTTAAAAATTTATAAAGGGTAAAGACCAAGTTTAAACCCCAGGGCAGTTAAAACCAATAACAAGTGCTGTCTTTTCATTTTCATTTCATTATTTTTTAAATTCAAAAAGTCTTTGGGGGTTTTTACCCTTTAGGATTGGATGGGCTTAATCTTTGGGGGTTTTTTTTATTGTTTTCAATATTACTGGCCCAGATTTATGTTTTTTTTCCGACCCTTTTGTTCAAAGCCTGCCTTAATGATTTATTGTTGGGAGGTTTTTTTTATTATTTTCCCACCTGGAGTCTGAGGGCAGAAAGGGAGCATGTATAAACCCAGTGCCAAAACCAAAATCTACTTTCGATCTTGCGTATTGTAAAACCCTTTTTGGTACCTTTGAATACTTAAAGTCATCAACCCGTAGAATTAATACGTCCCTCTAAATTTTTCTAAGTATTTGGGTTTTTTTGGGATCCAAACCAGTAGAAGTCGTTATTCTCGATTTTCGTTTTTGCTTGCGAACCCAGCAAACACCAAACGAAATACGAATAGAGTCGTTTTTTTCGTTCTATTTTCCCGCTTCCCCCTTAGGCCCTTGAAATGTCCCAAGATTAATGTTGTCCATGTGTTTTTGTCTTGGCCCCTATGGGGCCCCCAGGTTTAAAAGGGGTTTTGCCTGAAAAGAAAGATGGGGTTTAAAGGGGGGTTCCCGTCAAAAAATTTTTACTTTTTGTGCACGCCCCCAAAAAAAAAAGGGTGCCTAAACCAGATTAAAATCTGACTTTTTCTAAAGTCTTCCTTAACATTTTAAAATTGAAATTTGTTACAGATTTTTTCAAAAACCCTTTATGTCTATTCCCTTTTTGAATGGATTTAAAAGTTTTTGTATTTGGTAATGGTTTCTTTTCAGGGTTTAGGCAAAATACTCTGAAGGTGTTTAAAAAAGGAAAACTGTACACCTGACCTAACCCAAAAGGGTCAGGTGATATTTGATGATCGCATACGACACTCCCCACCCAGTTTTTGCCAAAAACGGGAAAAATTTTAATGGTTCTGAAAAAACTGCATCGGTTTACTTAAAACCCCACCCTTTGGGATGTAGTCTTTTTTTAAAAGGGGGGTTAAAAAAATCTCTTAATGGAGTACTCACCTTTTTATGAAAAGAGTCAGTTGGGTCCCAAAATGACAAGAGTATCGTTTTATATTTTTTTAAATTTGTAGTGCGGCCCCAAAAGAATATTTTGCATCAGTATATTTAAAAGCACTCATTTTTAAATTTCCCTTTAAAAATGGTTTTTTAAAAAATAACAAAATCCAAAACCGCCTTCGTTTTAGAACATGCTATTGATAACAATTTTGGAAACAGAATGGTCGCACTCCAAGAAATATTCTACAAAGTCGAAGGTTTAAAAAAAGCGAAACCCAAAAAAGAATAATAAGGGTTAAAAAAAATGGGCGGGGGGAAAAAACTTGTTAGCCCGTTAACCAAAACCTGATGGTTATTAAAGGGTTTTGCTCACTAAAAGAAGCCATGAGTAACTTCGACATTTCTCTCAAATTAACAAAGCCAAAATTTAAAAAAAATGTTAACATTTTAAACCGGGAAAAAGCAAAAATTTCTTTTTTTATAAAGAGCTAGCTAAAATGTTGGCTTTGGAGTTAAAACCCCGGGAAAACCAAAAAATTTATTTTTACACCAGACCAAAAATACTTTG
Source organism: Conus ventricosus (assembly GCA_018398815.1). NCBI lineage: Eukaryota > Metazoa > Mollusca > Gastropoda > Neogastropoda > Conidae > Conus > Conus ventricosus. The sequence goes on along the minus strand of JAFLJL010017456.1, from coordinate 32,318 downwards.
AGGGGGGAAAAACCCCTGATCTTCATTACATTCAATTTCCTTGTTTTTTTAAAATGAGCTGGCACTGATAAAAATTACATAAGGGGAAAGGGCCCCCAACCCTTTTTTTTTAGCTCTTCCATCAGGGGGAAAATGCCTATTGCGATTATGAAATTTAAAACAATTCCCTAATTTACAGTTTAAAAGATTATTTGTGGGGGGTTGGATATTTAATATAAAGATCACAGACCCAAAACAGGGGGAAAATCGTGAAAAAGTGGGTAACCTGGGAAATTGGGTTTTTGGGAAAAAAAAAATAATAAACTGTACTAAAAAAGTCGCGGGGGCCAACGAAACCCGGGGGTTACATTGGCGCCTGTAAGGTTTTAAAACTTTTTGAAAAAAAAAGACCTTGCAAAGGGTTTTAGACTTTGAACAAATTGGGGAGATAGGCGCTTTGTAGGTTTTGAGTAAACTAAAATGGGGGATTATAAACGCAAAAAAGGGTTTGGGGACAGCAAAAAATTTCCTAAACTAAAAACAGTGCGAAACTAAAAAAGCAAATAAAGGTTTGGCCCAGTATGAATATAAAAAATTTTTAAAACCTACCTCAAAAGGGCCCTTTAAAACCAATTTTGAAAGGGAAAAAAATTTGAATTTATAAAACCCATTTACATTTTTTTGCCCTCAAAAAAGTTTTAAAAAAAACATTCAACTTGGCCCCTTTTCAAAGTAAGTCTTACGCCGGACGACAATTGCCGGGGGAAAAAGGGTTGAAATAAAGCCGTTTTGGGAAAAAACAGTAAAATCCTCCACAGAAAAAAAAACGGTTTTTAAAGATCTTCTACAAAATTTTCAGTTTCCCTTCCCCCAAAAAGAAATTAGGAGGGGGCCCCTTCACAAAGTTTTTTGAAATTTCTGTCCCCAAAAAAAATAAGGGGGGGATGGGGTTGTGGGGGTTGTGACTCCCTTTTTTAAAAGGAATTCTAATTGGTGGCAAAACTTAGACCCTTTAAAAAACTTAAAGTTTACCGTCCCCATTCTTCCCCAATGGCGAGGATAAATTTAAAGGGCCCTAAAAAAAAAAGCAGCAAAAACAAAATTAGTCTAAATACAAACAATCTTACAGAACTGAATTGGATTAATCTTACGCATTTAGACCTTATAGGATTTTATTATACTGAACAAGTTTTGACAGAGAGCATGATAAAAATAATAACTGGATTAGATTAAATTCTATTATAAACTATGGAGCAGTTAAACTTTATGACAAAAACCCCTCATTGTTCATTAATTTGTGGGCAAACTGGTTGTGGGAAAACAATATTTATCCTCAACCTGTTACAAACAGTTTATCGTTATAATTTTGCTCATATTGTGATTTTCTGTCCAACGCTTGAATTTAACAAAGCATATTATGATAGAAGGTTTATATGGACAGATAATGACATATATTTAGTTGATCCTAGCAATAAGCTAAGTGAGTGTTTAGAACACTTTTATAAATTTTTTAAGGGAACGCAGACACTATTTATTATAGATGACTGTTCGGCAGAAAGAGACATAGTTAAAAAGAGAAACACTTTGTCAAAACTGGCCTTCAGCGGAAGACATGCTAGGATAAGTGTGTGGATTTTATGTCAAAAATATAACTCAGTTTTAAAAGACTTTAGAGAACAGTTAAAGACTGTAGTGTTATTTCACATGAAAGACAGAGACTCATTTGAAGAATGTTTGCGCGAAAATGATGTTATTGAAAATGATCAGGAAAAACACAGGATTAAGCAAAAACTAAAATCTGAAAAGTTTAGTAAATTAGTATTAAAAACGGACAATCCTACACAGTATGTTTGTTTGTAGATAATTGTTATTTTTTGGTTATTGAAGTCTTACTTGTCAGAGAACTAATAAATGTGTGTTCTGGAGTCAGCCGGTCGAAACTGGTTGAGACCGGCTGAGCCAGAACACACATTTGTTAGTTCTCTATCCAGCAACTGGGTTGCTATGAAATACTCGCAGAGAATGGCCCAACCAAGTTGTCCAACTTGTAAAAATGTTGATATGTTTTTTGCCACCACACAAAAGAAAATTTGTCTTGAACACCTGTGCAGCCTGCGACACACACAAGTAATGACTAATTAGCCAACAACTAAACCAGCTACGCAATAATATTACTAAATAAATTTAAAGTCACTAAGAATTTTTGCTAGTGTCTTTCACACACTGGGTAGTCCACTCCACGACTGATGAACGACGGCTCACTTCCCTGATCCTGGAAATAATGTCCAATGCTGTGTTTGTCGTCAACATTCATATGTACCACTCGGCCTGTCACAGCAACAGGAAGAGTAGCCCACGCTCTGTCACTCCTCACACAGGGATCCCGTCACCAGCTAAGGCAGGATTACAGGGAGATATCTGTGGACACATACAGGCGCATCCCCACTAAGAATCTATCATGAATCTCATAGTGCCCTACACATACTAAATTCATATTCATCATGAGCACAACCTGTGGGAGTCGAAGTCACTACAGTGAATATTCTGTCTCTTAACTAACTAACCTACTCCAATCACAAGATGCACCCAATGGTAACCTTACCCAAATGAAAACCAGCATTAGCAATTAGCTTTAGTCTAATTATTATCCATTTGTATAAAAGGAAAAAGATTTCCAGACAGACTATACACAGCTTACTTTACAAAACATCAGTGCCACACAGTAGTACACAATCAAAGTCAAACTTCAGTCCAACTTAAACGCATAGCCCGGTCCGACTCCATATCCACTATTAAGTACTTTCCTTAAATAACAGAACAACCTTAAAAAAAAAAAACAACATGCATGGCTTCCCACACAATTCCCAATGTTAGGAACATGGTCCAAACATGTGTAACTTGGAAAACACGAGATAAAAGATGCAGATACTTATTGCCCAAAATAAATCTGTCGGTCACGGTCACTGCCACTGCTGTAAACATCACTTACAACTTACAGCCTATGTCCAAACCATGGGGCAACCACACACACACCACATCACTACCCCAAAACACTTCCGGGCTGTCAATCTTTGTTAAAGTTAATCTTTAGCTGAAATATCCAGCTGGCTTACTCCAACTGACTGAGCAATGCACATAAGGTTGACAAACACATCATCATAAGGTTGACAAACATATCATCATATACAACTTAAAACCAACAATTTCAAACAATGGGCTGTCTCCCCTGATTAACTTCCAGACAAGTGTCAACAATACTAACAACCATACAAACACATATATATATAATTCCTGGTCTGGCATTAAGGCCTGCTAACAAGACTAACAGATCATACTGACACCGACAGGTTCCAGTGGCTGAAATTACTGAAAGATCACACGAATGAATGTACTCACACATGCACAAAACACCCTACATTGATCTTACATGCCCAAAATCATATCATCCAATATAACTACTCAATGCAACCATTACACTGTTTAATTACAACACCCCTAGCCCTTCCTGGCACTAACACAGCCCCTTGCCTGGCACCTCAGACAGCTTCCAGCCTCCAGCTGCCCAAATCAACCAATAAAGACAAGGATTTCCTTTTGAGTTCCCCCGTATCCTGGCTCAATCCACCCACAACCAGGTTCAGATGATAGGATTACTAAAATGTCTACACTGAATTATACCAAACGTACCTTGAACCAACACGTGTCCGGCCCAACTCCGAAATGGGTTGCCAAGCGCCACCAAGGCCACCCCAGACCGGCACGTCTACAGCACCCAACCACAGCAACCAAGTCTTCACCCACCAAGGTTTCAGGTACACAGGTTACAGTTCAACAAGGACACAGCAACCAAGTCTTCACCCCACCAGGGTCTCGGGAACACCGGTTACAGTTCAACACAAATGCATCAACCAAGTCTTCACCCCACCAGGGTCTCGGGAAGAGAACGGAGAAATGTGTGTTCTGGCTCATCATCCGCTCTCAACTACTTTCGAGCGGATGATGCCGCCAGAACACACATTTCTCCGTTCTCTACTAAACTTGCTTGTCTTTTAAAACTAAGTTATATTTTTGACATAAAATCCGCACACTTATTCTGACTAATTTCTACCTACAAAACTTTGTATAACAGACAGGCAGACACGAGGCGGTGGGAGTTATATAGACCTGCCATTAGGCTGAAACCTGATCACTTAATTTACGGCCAGCGCAGACAAGAGGCCTTCGTTCACATAGAACAAAGCGCACGGCCCGTTTACAAACTGGGACCAAAAATTAAATAAAACACACCTCGCGAGCCCAGTAGGTTCGCGGCGCACTTGGCTAGGTTAACTTGCAACATATTGCATCAGCAAATGTTTTGGAACATTCTCGAGTGCCACGTTGGCAAGACCGGTTTCGCCATTGTTTCCGGACTACCGCACAAGAAGGTTGTGTTTTGACTGTGCTCCGGTGTGACTACTTATTGTGTGTGATTTTTCAGTTAGAAAAGCGTTGTGGCTTTTAAAATTTGCTGATTGATTCCATGTTTCAAGATAGCATTTTTTTAGAAGAAGAGATGGATTTACTAGGCAGCCCTTCTTCACAAGAATTAGCACAGGAAATTAGAGGTTCAAAACGCTGCACATCAAGCTCTGTTGGTTTATTCTATTCAAGAAACGCCTCTTATTATCCCAACCATGAGTACTGAACCTACTCAACAACCAATACCTCAGTCATCTACTGCATTTACATTGCCGCCTTCATCTGCTTACAATTGGACTGAGGAAGAAAAGCTGCTGTTGCATGAATATTTTGTTTACTTTGGAAAAATGAAAGATGTTGTTACCCAAGCTCATCTGCATGGGCCGCAGAAAACTGCCAAAAAAAACCCAAAAGAAAACTTGAAGCTTTATTCAAAGAAAGGGAAGGTACAATCAAAAAGAGCAGGAAAGAATTTTCAACTCCAGCAGAACTTCATGAATACCTTCTTGCAAACAAAGCTGACATCGGGAAAAAAATAACAAGAGAGGTATTTACAGATAGCCTATTTAAGGCCGGAAGTGAAGATGAAATCATCAACAAACTGAAAAGAGGGGTCAGAAACATTCGAAGGCAAGATGCACAAACTATCATGATCTACATTCAATTTGGGAATTTTTTGAATTTGTGTAAAGATTGGCATGAGACTCAGCAAAAACAGGGGGAAATACGGCAACATTGGGGAGACTGGTTGAAGGAAAAAACTGGATATTCTGATGACCACGCTAGAAAACTGCGTGCACTTGCAAGTGCACTTTTTGAATTTAAACAGTTTTTTTGTGTTGGACTTCCTTTAAACTTCTTCCTTAGTAGACTGAACGCAATTAAAGTCATGCTGAAGGTTCTAGAATATGCCGACTACTGGAAACAGATCCCACGTGTGCCAACCGACTTGGAGCAGCAACAGTCACAGTAGGGCACCTGTTACAAACCACCCAGCAAGGGGAAATGACATGATTCTAAAAATAACGGTTATGCATAGCCGGGGCTCTGCTTGTCGCAACCCGCCCGGCAAGGGGAAATGACATGATTCTAAAAATAACGGTTATGCATAGCCGGGGCTCTGCTTCAACTTCTTCTTGCGCCTATTCAACGCCCTGCTTCAACTTTTTTTGGCTGCCACAGAGTGTACTTTATTCAACTGTCTTGTTTATTAAATCAAGCTTTTGATAAATGCACTTGGTGGCTGCTTTGAATAATCTTCAGTTGACAGAGAGACCGGTGCTTAAGCGCCAACCATAAAACCCTTTCCCATTCTCCATGCAAGCACCTCCCTATCTTGTGTGTGTGTGTGCGTGCGATTGTGCTTGTATATATGCTGTTATTGTTGTTGTTGTCGCTGCTGTCATTGTTGTTGTTTTACTGATAATAACTATACCATATTCTAGACATTTGTTTCTTATAAATAATCAAAGGTGCGCACCCACCTCCCACTCCCACCCTACCCTGCTTGCCCCCCACCCCACGCATGCACCCACTTAAGTCACTTTTTAAGTTTTTAATCAAGTTACCCCAGTCCTTAATTAAGTTACTCCAAGTCCTTAATTAAGTTTTTAATTAAGTCACCCCAAGTTCTTAATTAAGTTCTTAATAAGTTCTTGATCAAGTTCTTAATAAGTTCTTGATTAAGTTATCCTTTAAGTACAACTAAGTTCTTATTCAAGTTATCTTATAATTATCAAAAAAAAACAATTTATGTTTTTATCTTAAATAGTAGATGCCTAATATAGTACACACACGCCTCAAAAAACGCGTCATCGCTGAGAATGTCTTGCTCAGCGTTCTCTGCGCGAGATCGGTCAGCATAGATCTTAATGAAGTTCTTACATCCTAAGCAACCGCATTGATTACAATTCTGGTCTATGGAAATGCCTTTTATAGACTCCATGTCTTTATTTATTGACTCCATCATTTTATAATACGCCATGATCTATTTTTATCAAAAAAACAAAAAATTAAGTTCTTAAAATATTATTACATTTCAAATGGATCAAAACGATCTTTTGTTGTTGGCGGTTTTGGCATGTTTTTGTCTTCATTTAGTGGTTCAGGTTGTTTTAACTTCTTTGGTTTTTGTTGCCATTGTTTATATATTTTATAACAGTAATAACCACCCCCAGCAGCAGCAAGGGCGCCAAAAAATGACAACAGTTTTAAGTTCAATATTCCATGAAGACTTTGGTGCTGTAGGTCTTGAATCACATGGAGTTTTTATAGCTGGCATTGAATCAACTTGTTCTGGCGTTGGCGGTGTTATGTTTTCATCATGAGTTATATTCTGTGATTGTAACTGTAATTTTTTTTGTTTGTTCCACTCTGCTAATTTTTTTCCTGCTTTAACACGCCCAGGATGAGGATGCTTTTCACTGGTCTCCACCTGATTTAGTGTTTCTGATTTTCTGGCTTGGTTACTTTCTCCACCTGATTCAGTGTTTTCTGATTCTGCTGATTTTCCGGCTCGTTCATTTTGAAGGGAAATAAAATCTATAGGATTAAAAGTTATTAATCCCATGATTAGCGGCGATAACAATGTTCCAAATCTGTAATATAAATCACAGCTTAGAGACTCTAATGACTTTGTTAAAACTGGATCTTGCGTTAAATCATACGTAAGATCTTGTTCAGAATCAATGGGAGCAAATCTACTGACTAGTTTAGTGTACAAACTAAGAACCGTTTGCCCCACACTTTTTACCATTCTCGACCCAGCTGCGCTTCATACCTGTTATGATACTTTATAATGTCTTGTGGCGACATCTGTTGAATCTGTTCTATGCTGAATTCAGTTCCGAGGAACTGTTTTGTTTTTCCACATGCTGCTAAAGAATACAACCTCTCCTTTTGGGGCATAATAGCTTGGTCATCAACTTGGTCATTCATAAGTTCAGGAAGCTGCTGTAGCTGCAGTTGATCATCGCTGTTCATGTTTTTTATTAATTATAATTATTTTATTTTTTAAAAATGAGCACCGAAAAAACTGTTGCCAACCTTGTATACCATTCTGCTGTTATTGGAGGGCTAAGTGTAGGATACACGATGCTTGGTAAAAGCCTGTTAAAAATTAAACCGGCAGATCTTGGCAAACTAGACTTTGAAGATTTGGCAAAGCTGATTGCTGTTATTACAGCTTCGTTCGCAACAAAAGATTTTCTAGTTAAGCAAGGAATAATTCCAGAGAATATAAATATGTAAAAAAAATACATTTTATAAAAAATGGCTTCACTCGTAATGATGATAGGCGGTGCTGTGGTTAATGCGCTTGCTTTTAGCGGAAGTAATTACGCATTTAGTAAACTACGGGATGACGGCGAGAGAAAAAGACATAACAAAGCTATGGAGCAACTAGCCGCAGCGCAAGATCACTATGAAAAGCAGAGAATTGAGCTGTTAGATTTTATTAATAACACACTGAAAAAACAGGGACATGCAGCTTAACATTTAAAGATGTTGATCAAGCAATAAAAGAGTATTATCTAGTAACGGGCAAACCAATCGAGACATTGCCCCCACCAAAATTCAGCAACTTTTATCAACCATCAGAAAAACAAAAGATGCAAGAAATTGCGTTTATTGTCGTTGGTATGACTGTTGTCTATTTTGTCGCGCATAATATTGGCTGAATAAAAAATGAACAAAATCTATTATTCACCCAAAGGATATTGGAAGGGAATAACAGCAATAAAAAAGCTAAGCCAAGCAGCTGGAGTCAGTGAACAAACAGCAAAAGAATGGTTATCTAAACAAGCGATTTGGCAAATTTATTTACCTGCGCCTAGGCGAATACAGAGACCACACTTTGTGAATACAACTCCAAACGACACCCATCAAATGGATCTTCTATATTTACCCATGATACGATTAGACGAAAAAAATTTAAGTACGCACTCACAGTCATTGACGTAGCTTCAAGATACAAAGATGCGGAACCATTAACACAAAAGAGTGCTTCTGCTGTTGCTGTTGCTATACAACTAATATACCAACGAGGTCCTTTAAACTTATCCTCGCATGATTCAAGTTGATGATGGAAAAGAATTTAAGGTCAAGTGAATCAATTATTGTTGAAACATAGAGTTACCATTAAAAGAGGCATTCCAGGAGTTCACAGATCACAGGCTTTGGTTGAAAACTTTAACAAACAGTTAGCTGAAAGACTTTTTTCCTACCAGTATCACAGAGAGCTTATTGACAATTCTCGCAACACAGAATGGGTTAGAAGACTGCCCTCAGTTTGCGCGCAATGAATAATGAAGAATTTAAAGGACTAAAACCAGTACAAGCAATCAAAAAACAAACAATAAATGTTGCTGAAGACTCCAGTACAACCAGCAAACTATTACCATTTGGATTGAAAGTAAGGTACCTTTATTTACCGGGGAAGCAGAAGGGGACACTCGCATCAGGGCAACAGATCCGGTTTGGAGTGTTGATCCATATGAAATAAAAAGAATTGTAAAAATGAATCCGCCCGTGTATTATTTACGAGAAACTGACACAACGAAACAGCCAGCCCCTCAAAGATCTTTTGTAAAAGAAGAACTGCAGATAATCCCACCAGACACAGTTCCGCTTTAATTAATTGACGGTTCTCCAATGTCCATATGCATATGAAAACTCTGGATTAACAAACACACGTTTTTGTTTGTTCTATCTAATGACTTCTTTGTTACAACCGTTGTGTTGATCTCATGTAGATTAGATCGCAGTTTTATGTTGTCATGATGAAAAGTCTTATTATCAAACAATGCTTCTTTGTAGTTGTCATGAGATATGTTTGACTGCACAACACTGCGGGATATTCCCTTTGCTTTCTTAATGGTTTTCTCCTGGCACGAAATACTGTACATTTCGACCTTAAACCAATAACTCCTTAATCACCTTTCCAGATAATTCATCCTTCATCTTTCCTAAAACCTTCTTATTTAGTAATTGAATGCAAAGGCAAATCTTTAGGGTAATCAGATGTGTCGTACCATCCACTCGCTCCTTTAGCTACTTCTATTTCCATGTCTTTATAGATGTCTTCAGTAGGGATATCTATAACAAAACTGTCTGTATCTGTGTAAAGTACTCTGGACTCTGGATACAAGGGTTTAAAGTAATCATAAAGAAATTCTAACACCAAAAGCTTTGATAATTCTAAAACAGTAAACCCAATAAAAACGGGTTTGTCCAATTTGACTTTCTTTTTTTTCATCATTATGCCAAAAGCTGATCATGAAATCTTCTGAAGTCCTGATAATTAGGTTTTGAAGTCAGCTTAATTGCTTCGTTCTCTTTGGTGACCAATCTGACGTCTTTGCGCTTGTGCGGATTCTCCATAGTCTTTCCGAAACAGCTGTTGTTCATTAGCATGAAAAGTCTTTTTCTGAAGCATCTGCGGATTTAGTTCTGAGATCAGTGTCTTCATGATGTATGGTTTCATGAACTGTTCTTGATCAAAAGCAATTATACGATGAACAGCTGTTAACTTTAAACCATGCCTTAAATAAAATTGTAGAAGTCTGTAATGACAGACATAATTTTTTTTTGTCTCGAAATTAGGCACAAGTTTAGGCGGCTCTCTTGGATTCATCTTTAGACTTTCTGCTGCTAATGGATAGTCATTATGCAGGTCATGGAGTTCATGAGGATATTCTAAGTTAACTTCTAGAATGTATCCACGCTGTTGACCGGCGTCAAACTGCCCAACCACTTTAATGCTTTTTGAATATTATTCGTACCACCGCTTGTGTACATTTTAAAGTTGCGTAATGGAAGCGATTGCGCCATAGCCCAACCATACAGATTGTTTGCATCTAAATACATAAGATAGTTAGACCTTTTACTCGGATCATAGTCGTCTAAGTATTTGTTGTTTGCTTTACAGTAATGATGCGACGCCATACTAATTCCTCCACGCAATCCGTTTTCAATCATCTGAATCATTGGTAGGTTAGACAATAAATCAATCTGTACTCCAGTAAACTTTAAGAAAGCATCCCAGCTCATCCCGGGCGCAGAAATATAATGCGCGGGATCCAAACTGTAATGTTTCATGCAGGTCTTTCTATAATTTTCAAAGACGTCCGCCAACAAACATACATCAGCCATTAAATATGAATCATGATAGTCTCCCATCGTTTTACAATCTAACTTCTGCCATGCTTCTTGAGCATGCTGGTAATCAGAATCACTGATGTCCTTTCCTCTGAGACTAGAAAAGAACGCGCCTTTAGGTGGAAGTGTATCTTCGTCAAACCTTTCCCAACTGTTCATGTACTCATAAGGGTAAACGCCCTTTCTAACGAGAGTTGGGTCAAAATATTCTTCCGTTTATTGGGCAGGACTTTAAGGACATAGCCAGCGACTCTAATGATCCCATCATGTGTTGCATAGAGTCATAAAAAGACATGTTATTTAGATTAAAACACATGTACTTTTCTGATGACTGTGCAATGCATGACACCCTAAAGGCGTTGGTTACTGCTTGCAATATAAGATGAGAGTCGTAACCTCGCAAGTTATGAAAGAATACAGGCAGCTTCCATGTCTTTGGTTCAAACTTTAGTTGAAGATTGCATTTACTGTGTGCTGCTCCTCTGAACTTTCCGCTAATGTGATCATGGTCTCTTACCTTTGGATTCGCTGCGTCTGATGAGAGGCCTAAACCGCAAATCCAACAATGTGTGGCTGAGTCATACTGTTCTTGGTCTTCAGGCGTCATCATGATTTCAGATAAGTTTAGATTATTAGAACAGGCGTTACGCACTTGTTGCATGCGCTGTAAAAATCTACTAGCCGCATTTGGTCCTCTGTATAATTCTGGCGTTGAATGAGCGCCATCCGACCTGACAATGATAAAAGCAAATGAACAAATCTGATGATTACTCACAAAGGCTGTTTTTGGAAGTTTCTGTGAGGTTGGCCCCTCATAAGGAACAATAAGTGATTCGAAGTCTGCGTAAACAACATATGGAGGATTTTGCAGTTTTTTCCAGTTCTTAAAACTAACTTTAGATCCTGGTGGGGGCGTAGTTAGTTCTCTATTACAGTCAACTGGGCAGATACAATGTTTCTTATGTTCGCTCGCGGCTTGAGCAGATGGAATTCTTGTTAAACATTTTCTGCAGAATTCTTGTTTGCCATAATTTTTTGTAGTATGCGCCAATAATCTACTCATTGTGCGTATCAATGCGTAATGCGGTAGCGGTGAAAACATCAGTAGTAAGTCAACATGATTTTTGTCTGGTTCGCCAATTGTTGGGCTGTTTTTAGACACTTTAATAGGTTGTAGATGTGTTTCCTCATCCCATGTGTAGATATTAACAGTTATTGGTTTGTTTTGTTCTTCAAACTGATCAATTTGGTCTATACCAACAGGAAAGGATATTCCACTAAAGTTAAGATCATTGATGTAAGGGTGATAGTTAGACACTCTTTCTGCGTTTTTGCGGACGTAATACAGCCTTGCAAGAACACACCACATAAAACATTTGTTGTCTGTATTCTTTATGTTTAGAACTGCTCTTTTTGCAACTAATGCTGGAGGTAGTGGAATGTAAGCCTTACCAACAATCGGCGCATACTTAGCCTGTTTTAATCTGATCTCTAGACTTCGCCCTCTGACCAACCAGAGCCTCTCATTTTGGCTTCTTCAGCGGCCAAATCAAACTGTGTAAACAGCTGTCTGCCCAAACCGGGGGGTTAAGTCATTATGAGAAAGAATAGTCTGCTGTTTAGTTGAGACCCAAACTTCTAGGTTTTCTTCTTTATTGTTATATAGTCGATTAAAACAGCTAACAATTACTTAACTGGCGGGTCTATTGTTAGTTTACCCGGAACTTGAGAAATAGCATGAGCAACACTTGCCTGTACGTTTGCTGGATTAATGACTTCTAAATCAATATCATTCAGTGCTCTTGATAAATCTTCTTGCATTGCTTCAAACAATTCATCTGAACCTTCATATACCTTATCCATGCTGAGTTTCTTTTCTAACTCAAAATATTTATTTAAATCAAAAAAATAATTAATCAATATCGATGGTCTTTTTGTGCTTAGACTCATAAACTAAAGTATAAACACCCTTTGGCGTTGTTAATGTGAGCTTTTTAGAGCAGAGTTTAATGTTTCGTTTACTTTTTTTAAACATTCCTTTTTTATCTGCTCAGTGTCTGGCTGTTGAGAAAAACTTGTCCTTGCCTTTCTTTGAAGATCAAACTTTTGTCTTTTGTAGTCATCAAAATCGGCCTGTAAACGATTAAATTCTTCATCCGTGATGTTTGAGTCAGCTAGTGCTTTATTTATAATCAGCTTAAAGGAGCTAAGTTTAGCTGTTATTAGTTGAACCATAGCTGTGTGCTTTTGGAGTTTAGTTTTATTTTTTTGCTAGCAGCACCTACAGCTAATGAACACAGGCCAAGAGCTAAGACAAACCGCCTAGAGGTAAAGCTGCGGGTACGCCTATGCCCGTTGCTAAGAGACCAACACTCGTTCCTGCTGATGCGGCGCTTATAGTCGATGCTCCAGTATTAACATAGGTAACAGCATTAAAGGCAGCAGAATACCTTCGTTTGGTTTTGCTGTATTTTGAAAGGTCTTGCTCTAGTTTTTGTTGCATTTGTGTAATGTTTGTTAATCTGAAGGTTTTTACTTCAGCAGCAGCAGAGACGACCCTGGGGTCAATGGTGCCTTCTATAACAGCAGAGACGACCCTGGAGTCGATGTTGCCTGCTATCTCTTCTTTAGGTACTTTTGGATAAACCTCAACAGACATGCTTTTTAAAAAATGAAAAAATAATTTAGTATGCTATACTTTGTAAGCTGCTTTTTCGAATATTCAGCTGCGCATCATATATTAAAAACAAATGCGCATTAAGTTGGTTTATCACTCTCTTTTTCTTTATCAATTTGAATGTTTATTACGTCTTTAACCTCTCTCCCACTTCCATGCAAACTCATTATCCTCTGTCACCCTTAGGTCAATCCATAAGCCGTATTTCGTTGTTAAATAATCATCGAGTCTAACATTGTGAAGGTGTAGATCTTTAGACACAAGGTCTACTGTTGGATTTCTACACCTCCCACCCCAAACAATTTTCTTATTTCGCCAAAATGGTGATAAGGTTTAAGCCCGCTAGCGTAGATTTGGTTAGGACTACCATCAATCGAACATTGTACTTTCGTTATTTTAGGATTAATAAACTTTTCAGTTTGTCTTTTGAATGGTTCTTCATCTTCGCACAGCAATAAAATACCTTTAAGCGATTCTTCTGGGCCATGAAAACTAAAATTCCATATAGTGTCTGCCCTGCTTTTAGGATATGTTGAATGATGATGCACTCTTTCGAAATATATTTGTAATTTTGACTGATATTGTTGCTCAATCAGCTCTGCTAAATTAGGGTTGCTACAACGTCAAACTCTAACGAGATGTCAGAAATGCTGTACTTTGCTTCGGTGTCTGTTGATCTGATAACACGTTTGTATTCATTAAAAGTTAGTTCATATGACAATCTGTCTTTTTAATGCTCTTTGAAAGTATGGCGCATGAGATTTTAACAACTCAAAATCTAAGGGAATGGAAAAGCGATTACCATACGCATAACTTACAGCTAAAGCCTTTTTGCTGCTTTTAGCATCTGCAGGGACTTCGGCGTCTATTCTAAGTTTTAGTGCTTCTTCATTTTCGATTCCTTGAAATGCAAGATCGGCCCTTTCATTCCCGGTTAGCCATAGATCAGAATAGGTTAAAAATATGTCTGCATTGTGTAAAGAAAATACTTCTTGCCCCTCAAGTTTTACAGAAATTTTCTTAACGATTGCCCGTCCTAAATTCTGGACAACTGTCCTGGTTGGGTCTGTTGTTGAAGCGAGTTCTATTTTGAAAGTAAGACGTGCAGAGCCTGGCACAATCACTTCATCCGCTCCTGGGTCTGGAAATCTGACAGTAAGAATTTGATCTGCATCAATAGTAGATGGATTATTTGGAACAGTAATATTCCGTTTATTTCCCTGCGCGGCAAGGGGCTCTTTCAGTGTTCTATGCGGGTTGAGAATCGAGCCATATACTTCTGACATTTTTATAAAACAAAATAAAAAGTTAATTATTTAAAACATGGCAGGCATTGAAGGTGAAGGAGATTATGATATTCCTGATCTTGGAGCCGACATGAGTGATTCTCCTTGGGAGCGGCATCGCTCAACGGCCTCATTGCACGTGAATTAACAGAAAGCCATGTTAGATCATTGTACCAAAATTTAGACATTGAACCTCCTGTAGTTCTAGACCCTAATGATTTTGACCGAGATGATGATGGCCATTTGTATGTGAAAACCGGCCAGGGACAACGTGTTCAGCTTACAACTAAACGAGACCCCTCAAAGTTTTTAGCCATAGTACAATTAGACAAAAACTCCCTATGAGCGTACAAAATCGCCTTGGCATTGCTAAACCAAAATTAAGGGAGGAGGCAGTTGCTAAACATCAAAACACGCTACAAAAACTCCCAACAGGTAGCCAAATACAAAACACAAAACCGAAGATTTAATTCAAACAGTGGACGAAGTAAGAAATACAGTAGGAGCAGAACTCACTGAAGAAGAAGAAACAGCATCAAATACTATACACGAACCGAGAGAATTATTAGCCCTTGATCGTACTTTAAGAACCATCAAAGGCGAATTAACAAACAATTTAGCAAAACTAGGTGAACTAGATGAGCATATAAAAAAAGAAAAAGAAAAACTCGTTGAGGCTGATGACTCCATCGTAGGGCGTGAGATTAAAGAAAAAATAAAACAAAGACTAAAAAATCTTGAACAAGAAAGATCGGCAAGACTAGAAGCGCTGACTACTAACCGAGACCAATTACGAACTCAAGTGAATAGAATAAGAGAAACTATCGAAAAAATTTTATATGAAGACACAACACTAGCAGAACGAATACGAACGCTGTTTAGAGAGCAAGGAGTCACATTAGCAAGCGTTATAACGGCCTTAGGATTTGCAATAAGTACACTGCTGATGGCTATTACAGGCGGTGGTGGAGGGCAAAGTTCAGTGCCTCCATCGCCATCTCCTCCACTGATAAAAACAGGGGTAAAAAAACAGCTTGATCATCTTGCGGATTTATTAAAAAAAATTAGCTAGTAAAGCTATAGACTCTTTACCAGGTATATTAGGGAGTATCGTTAGCTGGCTTTTGTCTACTGCAAGCAAAGTAGTTGGCTTTATGGCCGAGCACGTATGGGCATTAGTTCTCTTAATAGTTGGGTTAATATTTAGTAAGATAAAGGCCGAGTAATCCTAGGCCAGTTAATCCAAGAACAAGCGCTGTCTTTTCATATTCATGGTCATTACTTTTTTTGCGGTCTTCAACTGTCTTTGGGCTTTGGACCTCGAGGATTGGTTGACTTAATCTTGGGGGGTCATAGTGTTTTTTTATTGTTTGCAATATTTACTGGCTCAGAATTTATGTCGTTTTTTTCCGACCTTCTGTTCATTGCCTGCCTTAATGATTTTATTGTTGTAGTTTATTATTGTTCCTACCTGGAGTCTGAGGTCAGAAGGTAGCATGTATAAACCAGTGCCAACAGCAAAGTCTACTTTTGATCTTGCGTATTGTAAAACAGGTTGGTACCTTTTTATACTTGCAGATAACTCAACTGTAGAATTAATAGCATCCTCTAAATTTGCTAAGTATGTTTTTGTGCATCAAGGCCAGTAGAAGAATCAGTTATGATCGATCTCGTTTGTGCTTGCGAACCTAGCAAACACCAAACGTAAATACGAATAGAATCGTTTATTCGTACTATTCCTGCTGTAGTTAGGCCCTCAGATGTGTCTAAGATAAATGTTGTCCATGCTGTTTTATGCTCTTGCTCTATGGACCCGAGGTGAACACCTGTGCCTGAAGAGAAAGATGTGTAAGGAGGATTCCAGTCATAGTTATACTTTCTGTGCACGCCCCACAAATAAGGGTGCCTAAGCCATGATTAAGATCTGACTTTTGTCTAAAGTCTGTCTTAACATTAATATTGAATTCGTTACAGATCCTTTCAAAAGCCTTCATGGTCTATTCTGTTTGCTGAATGGATTAAACGTTTTGTCATTCGGTAATGGCGCTTGCAGTTCAGTCAAAATACGTCTAAAGGTGTAATAAAAATGAAATCTGTACACTGACCTCACCAAAGGATCAGGGTGATTTAAATGATCAGCATACGACACTCCACACCCAGTTGATGCACAAAACACAGCAAAGTTTAACTGGTTCTGGTAAAACTGCATCGGATGACTAAACCACACTTTCGGGATGTAGTCTTTTTTAATAGGGGGGTTAAGATATCTGCTTAATGGAGTACTCACCTTTTTATGAAAAGAGCCAGTCTGGGTCACAAAAATGACAAGAGTATCAGTTGTATATTTTTAAGATCGTAGTGCGGCCCCACAGAATATTTTGCTTTAGTATATTTAAACGCACTCATTTTTTATTTCGTTTAAAAAATGTTTGTAACAATAACAACTCAAGACCGTCCTTCGTTTTTAGAACATGCTATTGATAACAATTGCGGGGCCAGAATGGTTGCACTTCATGAAACATTTTACAAAGTCGTATGGTTTAATATAAGCGAAACCAAGAAGAATAATAAGATTAGAAAATATGACGGGGAAAGAAACTTAATTGACCAGTTAACAATACCTAATGGTTATTACGGGTTTTGCTCACTAAAAGAAGCATTGAGTAACTTTGACATCACTCTCAAACTTAACAATGCAAATCTAAAAACAATATTAACATTCAAACCTGAAGTAGCAAATTACTTTTTTTGATAAAGAGCTGGCTAAAATGTTAGGCTTTGAAGCTAACACTCAGGACACTCAAAGATTTATTGTTACACCAGACAAAACTACTTATGAGGGGGAAAGTCCGCTCAATCTTGCATTACATTCATTACTCTATGTTCATTTGGACGAGCTAAGCACTGATGAAAACTTACATGATGGAAGGCCCTCAACTGTTTTAAGAGCTCTTCCATCAGGGAAAGCTGCATATTGCGATTATGAAATTATACAATTCCCTAATTTACAGTTTAAAAGATTAGTTGTGGGAGGGTTGGATCATTAATATAAAGATCACAGACAAACAGGAAAAGTTGTAAAATGTGATAACCTGCACATTGTTTGGAAATAAAATAATACGATACTAAAAAATAATGTCGCGGGCGCCAGAAGAACCGGGAGTTACATTGGCGCCTGTGAGGTGTATAACCTTAGAATTAAAAGACCTTGCAGACGTTGCGGACTTTGAACAGAACGGTGAGATAGGCGCTTTGTATGGTTTTGAGTACACTAAAGATGCTGATTATAAACGCAAAGAGGTTGGCGACAGCAAAAAGTTTCCTAAACTAGAACAGCTGCGCAATCTAGAAGCAAATAATGTTGGCCAGTATGAATATAAAATAGTTCGAAAACCTGACCTCAAATGGCACTTGAACCATATTTAGAATGGACATAAAATTTGAATTCATAAGCCCATTTAAATTTTTTAGCCGTCAAAAAAGTTTCAGAAAAGCATTCAACTCTGGCCCTTTACATGTAAGTCTTATGCCGGACGACAATAGTCGGAAAGAGATTGAAATAAAGCCGTATGGGAAAAAACAGTACATCCTCCACAGAAAAGAAACGGTTTTATAGGATGCTTCTACAAAATTACAGTTCATTCCGCAAATGAAATTAGGAGACACGTTCACAATGATATTTGAAATTTCTGTCTTAAAAGATGTGGAGAGGGATGGAGTTGTGGGCGTTAGTGACGTCCTTTTTAAAGGAATTCTAATTAGCTGGCAAAACTTAGGCGTTGACAGTCTTAAAGTTACTGTCGTCATTCTTCACAATGGTGAGGATATTAAGGCCATAACAACAAGCAAAAAAATCAATATTAGTCTAAATAGAAACAATCTTACAGCACTGAATTGGATTAATCATACACATTTAGACCTTATAGGATTTTATTATACTGAACAAGTTTTGACAGAGAGCATGATAAAAACAATAACTGGATTAGATTAAGTTCTGTTATAAAACTATGGAGCAGTTAAACTTTATGACAAAAACCCCTCATTGTTCATTAATTTGTGGGCAAACTGGTTGTGGGAAAAATATTGTCCTCAACCTATTACAAACAGTTTATCGTTATAATTTTGCTCATATTGTGGATTTTCTGTCCAACGCTTGAATTTAACAAAGCATATTATGATAGAAGGTTTATGTGGACAGATGATGACATATATTTAGTTGATCCTAGCAATAAGCTAAGTGAGTGTTTAGAATACTTTTATAAATTTTTTAAGGGAACGCAGACACTATTTATTATAGATGACTGCTCGGCAGAAAAAGACATAGTTAAAAAAAGAAACGCTTTGTCAAAACTGGCTTTCAGTGGAAGACATGCTGGGATAAGTGTGTGGATTTTATGTCAGAAATATAACTCGGTTTTAAAAGACTTTAGAGAACAGTTAAAGACTGTAGTTTTATTTCACATGAAAGACAGAGACGCATTTGATGAATGTATGCGTGAAAATGACGTTATTGAAAATGATCAGGAAAAACGCAGGATTAAGCAAAAACTAAAATCTGAAAAGTTTAGTAAATTAGTATTGAAAACGGATAATCCTACACAGTATGTTTGTTTGTAGGGACGTTATTTTTGGTTATTGAAGTCTTACTTGTCAGAGAACTAATAAATGTGTGTTCTGGAGTCAGCCGGTCGAAACTGGTTGAGACCGGCTGAGCCAGAACACACATTTATTAGTTCTCTCGGGAACACCGGTTGCAGTTCAACACAAACGCAGCAACCAAGTCTTCACCCCACCAGGGTCTTGGGAACACCGGTTACAGTTCAACACAAATGCAGTAACCACGTCTTCACAAATTACAGTAATGACAGTCCTTCTACTGTACCTCCAACAGCGAGAAGAATACATTTACACAG
Organism: Conus ventricosus; assembly: GCA_018398815.1. Classification (NCBI taxonomy): domain Eukaryota; kingdom Metazoa; phylum Mollusca; class Gastropoda; order Neogastropoda; family Conidae; genus Conus; species Conus ventricosus. The sequence continues at coordinate 12,846 of JAFLJL010017456.1, read as the reverse complement.
AAACACAGAATCAGTCCCCTCCAGACTCAAGGCAGCTCCGCTAATCCTCAAGTCCGAACCCTGAACACAAGGTTCCTAAAAAGGATTCACCAGGACTTTCAACATAGAAACACACACAACGTCAGAGACTTCCACTCTGAAAAACAGCTGCAAAAACACTGAGCGACAGTTCACCTAATCCCCAGCCTGCTTTACAGTCAACTTGGCTGTGATTGGACAATTCAACGTAAGGTCAACTATGATTGGGCAACTCACAGTGAGGATGATGCATGACCCAATTTCCCCACTCCACGGACAAAACACTAAAAAGTTCAAGATACCTCCCTACCCCCTCCAAGCTGTGCTG
>JAFLJL010017456.1:0-2500 GCA_018398815.1 Conus ventricosus | reverse complement strand
CGGGTTGCCTGGACGCTGTGAACTCAAAGCCGTGGGCAGACACTTGCTCAACAAAGAGACCTAGCTACACGTCTAGACAAGCTGTTGTATCGCTCCATGCCCGTCAATTCAGTTCTAAACAAACCAGGGGCATCTTTAAACAATGATTACAAGCGTGACAATTTGTCGGTGTTTAGATACGTATGGACAGCAATGAGTTCATAATTAAAAAAAACTTCAAATTACTGTCCCTTGAAAGAAACCATAGTCATTAACTGACCTAGCAATGTTGTTAGACGTATCAGTCATTCACTTTCTACGATGCAGATAATGCTGTTTAAAATGCAATTTGGGTTCTTAAGTGATGTAAAAGACTAAGCAATCCTTTCCCAGTTAGTTACCAAGCAGAAGGTAACCAGACACCGAATCACAGTTTTATAGCCTATGTTTAGTCCATTACATCTCATGGAAACTTTCCTTCTTCTACTTTGCTTTTACGACCTGAGACAAAGGGGCAATTACCTGGCCACTCTACCCTGTGTCGTCAAGATGTGGCGACGACCGCCGCTGGAAAGGACAGAGTTGCGCTAGGGCTTTGTGTGCGTTTGACACTAGTTAGCTCTTGCATGGCGGGAGTAGACGCTGAGATCACTATCTCCTACCATCAGACTAAGTTACTACGTATGGTACATGGAAAAGAAACAAAACTAAACAAAATGCCAACATCAACATCAACAACAACAACAGCAGCAACAACAACAACAACAACAACAGCAACAACAACAACAACAACAACAACAACAACAACAACAACAACAACAGCAGCAGCAACAACAACAGCAAAGCAAACCAACCCAACACAAAGAAAGAAAATGAAATGAAATTGAGTAATGGTGGTGCAAAGTTAGTACTGCTTAAAACCGACATCATACTCCAGCGTTCTATGATAGTCTTAAGTAGGCTTGGTAGTCCATCATCTCATGCCGGAATATTTAAAGAGGCCTTACAGTCCATCAGATTATGACAGTTTAAAGTAGACCTAACAGTCCACCATTCTATGGCAGTTTAAAGTAGACCTAACAGTCCACCATTCTATGGCAGTTTGAAGTAGACCTAACAGTCCACCATTCTATGGCAGTTTAAAGTAGACCTAACAGTCCACCATTCTATGGCAGTTTGAAACAGACCTTACAATCCATCATTCTATGACAGATTAAAATAGACCTTTCAATCCATCAATCTATGACAGTTTGATATAGACTTTACAATCCATCATTCTGTGACAGTTTAAAATAGACCTTTCAATCCATCAATCTATGACAGTTTGATATAGACTTTACAATCCATCAATCTATGACAGTTTGAAATAGACTTTACAATCCATCATTCTGTGACAGTTTAAAATAGACCTTTCAATCCATCAATCTATGACAGTTTGAAATAGACTTTTAATCCATCATTCTATGACAGATTAAAGTAGACCTAACAGTCCACCATTATATGACAGTTTGAAATAGACATTACAATTCATCATTCTATGACATTTTAAAATAGACCTTACAATCCATCAATCTATGACAGTTTGATATAGACTTTACAATCCATCATTCTATGACAGATTAAAGTAGACCTTACAGTTCACCATTCTATGAAAGTTTGAAACAAACCTTACAACCCATCATTCTATGACAGTCTAAAATAGACCTTACAATCCATCATTCTATAACAGTTTAAAGTAGACCTTACAGGTCATTCAATGACAGTTTAAAGTAGACCTGACAGTCCACCGTTCTAAGACAGTTTAAAGTAGACCTTACAGTTCACCATTCTATGACAGATGATAGTAGACCCTTTAGAGACTATGAGACTTTAAAACAATCCACCTCATGTCGACGGTCAACATTCAAGACAAGGATTGCAGATACCTCTGGATAAACGGAACACGATGGTATTACCATTTTATTCCTCAACGCTTTGTCAACAATTGAAACAGACGTACTGGGTTTAAACGACTGGTTTCCAATTTGAGAAGGCACCTCGTCTCAGGGAAATAACTGAAATTTATTTGGATGGGCCTTTCAAATTTCCCCACTTCATTTGATTTGGGGGAAAAAAAAACCCCTTTTGGAAGTGGCACAGAACGTTTTCAGAAAGCTTCCTCCCCCCCCCCCCCCCCCCTCCCCCCTTTCCTTCCCCCACGCCCATCCCCCCCTACTCTCATGGAAATTTTTCGATCCTTAAATTTTTACACCCCGAGAGGGTCGGGCGCAAGGTATTGTAAATTTTTTGTTTCTTTTTGTGTCTTCTTTTCCCCGATCCGCTGGAAAACTTTCAGCTCTCGTGCTATGCTGGGGGGCTCTGGCCTCCTGTGCCCCCTGCCTGGAGGGGGTCGGTCCTCCTTACCTACTGCCCGGGGGCTGGTCCTCCTTGGGTTGGGGGCCCCCTTTAAATGCCTGGGGGGGCCCCCTGTTCTCCCCGGGTTTTTCCTACGCCTGAAGGGGTCTGGTCCTCCTATACATGC
>JAFLJL010017454.1:59611-64508 GCA_018398815.1 Conus ventricosus | reverse complement strand
AGAACCGTGTTTTACATCCTAAACATGTATTGCTTCACTCCTTTCCATTCTGCAAAATGTTTTTTTCCATCTCATCCCCACCCCCTTCCTTTACTAAGTATAACAAAAACAACAACAACAAAAGTTTTTTTTTAAAAAGGGTGAGTCAAGTCTTATAATGTATCCGGTGTTTCAGTTGTCAGTGTGTGTGTGGGGTTGTGTGTGGTTGTGTGTGTTTTGTTGTGTGTGTGTGTGTGGTGTGTGTGTGTTTTTTTAAAACTTGCACTTCGACATTGAAATGAAATCGCTTTGGTTACTAAACGGTAGATCTGTCCATTTTGACTGTTGACGCCTTTTGACCTACTTGCATCCTTAAAAGATCCTCGAAGCCTGGGCTAAGAGAATTTTCCCCTACATGTCATACCGTTTACATAATGATTTTTATTTTTCGGCAGCTTATTTTCCTATCACAATTTTATTTACTTTTACCTTTCCATCCTTTGCTGGCTGTTGGATTCCGTTTTATGAACCCTTGGTGGGGAGAAACCACAGAATTGTAGACTGTGATGTATCAGCAATTAGTGCCAAGGACAAACAAGTCCGATCCAGGGACGAAAGACATCAAGATGGGTCACAAAGGTTCGCATACGCTGTTAGTGCAAGGCTTTATATTTATACAAGGTCTGCCTCATTTTTTCACTCTTTTTTCTTTCTTCCTCTGGCCCTTCTTAGCTCCCCCTCCCCCCCCCCCCCCCCCCCTCTGCTTTTTATTTTCTTTTTGAATCTTTAACAAAACTCATTAATGTAATGACGGAGGAGCAGTTAAACTCCACTTGTTTTCCACCACTGAATTTTTTAAAACACACACAACACACACACACACACACACACACACCACACACACAACAACACACAGATAGATTTATTGAACTACACACTTTTTTCCTGAACAGAGAGCTACAAAAAAAACAGTTAGGAGTTTATAGTTTGTGACTTACGTACCGAGAAAACCCCCAAGAAAGGAACTGTTAAAACATTTTGTTCAGTGACAATAAGAATTGTATCTATTTATTTGTTGTCCGTTTATTTCGAAAGCTACACGATTACGTGCGCAAGCTGTTCTGGCCACATGAAAGAATTTGGGATCGCTAATCATGAGAGATCCCAATATAAGATATACAACGTCGACTTTCAACGAAATGAAATGTCTGCATGACGAAAAAGTGAGCTGACTATTTGGAAGTACTCCACTCATGGAGAAAGAAAGGTCCGCAGTTTAGCCGTCTTCCAGGCCATCTACATACACCACGTATTCGCTGGAAGAAAATCACGGGACTCGACTTAAAAAAAAAAAAAATCAATTTTTTATTTTTTTTTTTTTAACACCGGCGGCCTGTCGAGAGTCGTCCAAAGACAATTGACCCCCCCCCCCCCCCCCTCCCTCTCCACTCCCTTCCTACTTTTTTGCCACAACCAACCGCATACCTTCACTATACCACCACACTTTCGGAGGGGGGGGGGGGGGGGGGGGGGGTAAGGGGAAAACGGAAACCCCAAACCGAAACATTCCTTCCCCCTCTTTCATTTTATTCCAAAATTCTTATGATTTTTTTTCTTTTTTTTGTGTGTGATACGTGAGTTGTAAAAGAGCTATTTGTCTCACATGCTGGTCCCCTCCCCTCCTCCTACCAATAAACTCAATGATCTTAGTGTAGAACAATGCTGGGTGGAAATTAAAAGTATTTTAAATTCTTTAATAGAAAACAATGTTCCAAAACAAATTATTAAGAAAAATAAAAAACAGAAACCAAAGTGGATGAATGTAAAGACAATGAAATTTGTAAAAAAAGAAATATAATATGTATCAGAGATTCTTAGTCACAAAGCAGGGGAAAGATTATCAAAATTATATTAAAGCACGTAATATTTGTAATAAAAAAATAAGAAAAGCAAAAAAGGAATTTGAAAAGAAGTTATCAAAGGAATGTAAACAAAATCCAAAAGCCTTCTGGAGATATGTACAATCGAAAACAAAGATGAATACTGGAGTGAGCCCTTTAGTGACTAAGGATGGTGACACAGTGGAGACAGATAGAGGTAAGGCAGATATTTTGAATACATTTTTTCCCAGTGTATTCACAAGGGAAGATACTAAAAATATGCCTGTTCTAAGTCCAGCTTCAAGGTCAAAAGGCATAGTGTTGGAAAATGTAGATATTTCAGTGGATGCAATAAAAAAGAAACTTCAATCTTTAAACCCTAATAAGGCATGTGGTCCGGATGCCATCCCATCGAGAGTACTAAAAGAGCTAAACGAGGAGATGGCCTTCCCACTTTACATACTCTTTTCTAAATCTGTTTAAAGAAATGATAGTACCTTCAGATTGGAAAACAGCTACAGTCATTCCAGTATTCAAAAAAGGTACAAGAACAGATCAGGAAATTATATACCAGTGAGTTTAACATGCATTATATGCAAAATTTTAGAATCATTTATTAGAGAGGCTATTATTAAACATATGACAGAAAATAAATTATATGCTGAGTGTCAACAGGGGATTTCGAGCAAAAAGGTCTTGTGTGACTGAACTTTTAGAAGTGATGGAAGACTTCACAAAGGAGATAGATAAAGGAGAGAATATAGATGTTTTGTATTTAGACTTTAGAAAAGCATTCGATTCAGTACCACATGAAAGACTTTTAAAGAAATTTGAGTCTTATGGAATAATAGGAAATATACTTGGATGGGTTAGAGACTTTTTATCAAAAAGAACTCAGAAGGTAAGGATTGGTAGTTCCTTCTCTCATAGTGCTGATGTTATTAGTGGGATACCACAAGGCAGTATTTTGGGACCAATATTATTTACGGTGTTTATAAATGATCTTCCTGTAGAATTAAAGAGTACATGTAAAGTCTTTGCAGATGACACAAAACTGTATAAACTCTCCAAAATTGCATAAGGAATTACAAAGGATATTGAAACATTAGTACAGTGGTCTGATACTTGGAACCTATATTTTAATGCAGAAAAATGTAAAGTACTTCATATTGGTAAACAAACCCACAAAAGGAGTATATAATGAACATTGGGGGCAAGGAAATAAAAATATGTAATTGTGAAGAAGAGAAAGACCTAGGTGTGACTTTTGACAAAAATTTACTATTTGACAATCATATTGTAAATAGTATTAATAAGGCTAACAGAATGATTGGAATAATAAAAAGAACCTTTACATTTATGGAAAAGGACACTTTTTTGCAATTATATAAGACACTAGTTAGACCTGTTCTTGAATATGGCAACACTGTATGGTATCCAATGCTAAAGAGACAATCAGAAGCTCTAGAACAGGTACAAAGAAGAGCAACCAAGATGATTCATAATATAAAAGATTACTCATATCAGGAAAGATTAAAATATCTGCAACTTCCAACACTTAAGGCAAGAAGAATAAGAGGAGACTTGATTCAAGCATACAAGATATTTAATGAAATTGATGATGTTGATAAAGCATGCTTTTTTGTACTCCGCAGAAGAATGTTACAAGGAACAGTGAAGATAAAATATTTAAACAATATTCTAGAACGAATTTAAGAAAATTTACTTTTACTAATAGAGTAACCAAGTTTTGGAATAAACTAACACTTAACATCAAACGTGCACCTAGTATTAATGTTTTTAAGAACCTCATAGATAAACATGAATTATTAACAAAAATTAGATATGAATTTGATGGATAAATAGGTCTGAGCTAGCCTATGACTGGACCAACGGTTACGAAAAAAAAGAGGATATATTCATACAGAAGGGGCGTTTAAAAAGCCTAAATGGGCTAAGTTGTATTTGATACAACGCCCCTGATCCTGATCCTGATCCTGATCCACACACATACTTCCCAACGCCAACCCACTTCTCCTGCCACCCCCACCCTCCCGCCGCGAAGTAAAACTTTTTGTATATGTAGCACTCAAAAGACATACTTGATAAGAGAAGGGAAGGGAAGTAATTCTGCTTTCGTTTTCCAGTATAGGCTAAGCAAAAATGTCGCACTCTGAAAACACAGAAAAGGTTCCTCTCAGCGATGCCGAAGTAAAAGATTCCTGTCGCCCTAAAAATGTTCCATTGCGACTGTGGAAGGTAAGAGTAAACTTTTGACGGCAAGATTTCTTCGTTGATACCCCCTTGCCCTCCTCTTAGCTATCCATGACAAATCCTTCCGAAGAAATTCCAGACAAGACACCATCCTTCAGTTTCTTCTTCTTCCTAAAATACTGGTTCACTCAAAAACGAGTAGGTCACCAGCGCGCATGTTAAAAAGTAAAATCAAATAACATAAAATAGTGCGACTCAGACTGTTGGCCCTGGAGCAAATTTGGCAACAAGGGGTCGCACTCGATATTCAAGAAGTTAACAACGAAGTGGTTGCGTGCACGACTAGTCGTGCGATAATACAACTCCCAACCGAGTCCGGCTATTGGCACGACTTGTCGTGCGACCAACTAAAAATGGTTGCGTGCACGACTAGTCGTGCGATAGTACAACTCCCAACCGAGTCCGGCTATTGGCACGACCAGTCTTCCAAGGTAACAGTAAAATATCTTGGGAAGTTAAAATAGAAAATCGTCAATATGCAGATCTCAAAACTGTCGTATCAATTTGTTTTTTAAATGAGATTGCATTTGTGGCAATCTTGATGGCACCCGGCAGTGAGTTCCACAGCCGTACAGAACTGGGATAAAATGAATGTAGGCCAAGTGGCTGTCAAAATTTGATGCAGGAATGATATAACATTGACCGCCACTCCTGGTGCTACTTTTATTCAATACTAGTACATTCCATTGGAATATCAATTAGTTTAGCTCTGCCTTTGAAGATGTTAAGTTTGATAAAACCTCTTCTCTCTTCTAAGGGTTTCC